>ML685864.1:703461-730675 GCA_007922175.1 Pelusios castaneus | reverse complement strand
TGCAGAGAGGATGCCGGCACCTGTCGGTCTGCACCAAGCTGGGCTGAATTTGAACTCAGGGCCTGGAACCTGATCCCGAGCCCTCTGACACAGCCGCCCCTTCTGTCTGGGCCAGCGTTGTCCTCCGGAGCTCAGAGGGGCCTGAGACCCACGTGTTTGTGTCCACATGTGGCACTGGTGCATTCCCAGGAGAGCGGAGACTTGCGGGGTGTTGGGCTAATCTGTCTGGTGGAAACAGAAGCCTAGAGGGGGAGGACACCGAAAACTCTCTGTTGGGGCTGCCCAGGCCCCTGCTCAGCGCTGGCTGTTCCCACGGACACCTCGCACCGCTGGGGGCTCTGACCTCCCGTCACACCGCGCTCACTGCGAACAAGCCCGGCTCTGTCTGCTTTGATATCGGTTTTCAAAGGGAGATTCAATGGGCTGCACCTGTTTTAAATTCCCGGCGCTTCCGCCTCGCTGGGACCAGCCCGCCCAGGCCTCAGTCTTGCTGGAGGGGGGGGGGGACTCTACAGGCCCCAGCTCCCTGCGAAAGCAGCACAGGGCCCAGCCGCGTTTCCTTCCCGCAGTGCCCGGCCCAGCCCCAGGAGACGCAGCCGTTCCCGCTCCCCGGGAGACCCTGACACCCCTTTCTCCCGGGGCCGTCCCAGGCCGGCACCTGTAAGCTCCCCGGGGCAGGGGCCTGTCTCCGGGAACTGGGTCAGACAGCGGCTCTTCTCTCACTACTGCCTGGCCACACCAGGAGACCCGGGGCCCAGACGGGGCCTCAGGCTCCACCGGACACAGGCAATAAATATACCCCGGGGACACTGCAGGGCAGCAGCGAGGGACCACGGCGGAGCCAGGCAGGGAGCTCCCCACCAAGACCCGTCCTCCCGCCAGGCCCAGGAGAAAGTTCCCTCGGCTCTTCCCTGCCTTGTCCTTCGTGTCGGGACAGAAGCGCCCGGCGAACAGGCGCCCACAGGAGTCTACCAGCACCCACGGCGCCTGGCTGGGCGGCTCTCGGGGGACAGGCTGTGCCCCCCAGGCTGTTCTGAACCATCTGGGCACTGTGGGCTGGGCTCGGCCATCCGCAGGTTCCTTATGGGAGCAGTGAGTTCAGTGGCCCTGGAGGTTGCAGTGGTCCCAATGCAGGACCCGGTGCTAGGTGCTGTACATGCACACATGGGCCCAGCCCCAAACGGGCACAGGCTGAGGCAGACATGGAGGTGTCAAGGGACCACTGGCTGCAAACACGTGGGTGCTGAGCGAGTTTAGGTGCCGAAGGATTCAGCAGCTCCCGGGGGGGGGGGTTGTGGATCCCAGCCATGCCTAAAAGTGGGAGCTGCCCCGCCCCAGACCAGACCCCGTCAGCGGAGCGAGGAAACAGCAGGACGAGCCTTGGCACCACGCAGCAGCCGCTTAACCGTGGTTCAAAGCCCTTCACTGCCGCGACTCTCTGCTCAGCCCTCTCTACCACGCTGGGGGGCCGCAGCCGGCAGGCAGAGCTCGGCACCCGGAGCCTGCGTCAGGGCCAGGATCAGAACTGGGGACCTCCCCGCTCAGTACCGAGACCCCATCGCTTCCGCCATCAGCAGCCGGCCCGGAGGCAGCTGCCGCCCAGCTGTGACGCAGCCCAGACACCTGACCCCCAGGTGAGTCCTGGGGGAACCTACCTGCGGCCCAACCCAGCATCTCTGCTTCTGCTGGCCCCGGGTCTCTAACCCACGCTGAGTTCTTCCCACAAAGTGCCCCCCCCTCTGTGCCAGGGACAAGCCTCTCCCTAGTGGGCCTCTTGGCAGCTGGGGGGCGGGGGGGGGCATCTTCTCCAGGGTCTGATGCGCTTTTGCTTCTCTCTGTTCCTCTAGCCCAGGGCTCTCTGTCTCTTCCCTGCTCCCAACTCTCTGGTTTCTCCTGGGGAGCCTCCCTCGCCAGCTGGTGTCACCTCCTCCTCCTCAAATTCTTCATCCCCACCCCACACTGCCTCTTGGGAGCTTGCGGGGACCTCCTGGATCCCCCATTCCTTCTTCTCTCTTTATACTGGTGCCCATTGACACCGCCTCAGAGACTGCGCCTCTTCATACAGGGACAGAGCACCGAGGAGTTGCCCCCAGCTTGGTTGAAGAGCCCCCCAAGACCAGCCCTGAGGCTTCCTAGAGCTTCCTGGACGGGACAACGCAGGGGCAGCAAATGGAAAAGGGAAGGTGTGGGGGGGAACCTGGGACACTGCGGGGTGGGGGCTGCTCAGGGGGCAGTGCAGGATCTGAGCTAAGCTGAGCTCTAATAGCTGCTGCGACAACCCCACGCAGAACAGGCTGAAACCACAGGCTGTGGGGGGACCTGGGGGTGGGAAGAGGTGGGCCATTAGCTCAGAGGGGGAAGAGAAGCAGTTCCTTGGAATAAGCTCAGCAGCCGGAACAAAAGGCCGGTCACAAATACGCCACCCATTTGCGCCCCAGCCATTCACTCCCATAGGCAGGGAAAAAGAGGGCAGGTAAATATGCCGAGTGCAGTGGTCAAGGGGAGGCCCCACGCCCCGGGGCCCCCTCCGCACCACGCCACGGGGCCAGCTGTTCTAAGCAGGCCCTCAAGCCAGATGAGAAGCAAGGAGGCAGACGAGCAAGGAGAGATGAGAGGATGAAAACGGCAGGCCAGCCCCCAGCCCCCCTTCCGCCCCCCTGTGGGGCTTGGGGCTGGACCCCCTACTCAGGACCCCCGGCTCATTCCATGGAGGGCCAAGAAGTGGCTTTCGTGGGATCGTTCGCTCCTGAGAATGTTTTTCTAGCATAGGACCCACCAGAAACCAAGGAATCCTGGCCAGAGATTACGAGTGATGGGACAGGTCCCGATTCGTTCTGTGTCAAATTAAAAACCACCTGTACCCTGGACGGGCCGGACTGCCCTAGTCACTGGGGATCAGATCGGAAACTCCCACTAGTGCCGAAACACGGCGGCCCTTTCCCCCTTAGTCATGTGCACACCCCTCCTGCACCTGCCCCACAGCTGATCCGGAATCTCTCAGCTGCCCCTGGAGAAGCCAGGCCTTGGCCACAGACTAGCTCCAGCCCGCTGTAGAGCCCAGGGGATCCAGAGGAGAGCCCCGGACAGCAGGACAGGAGAATTCAAAGGCAGCTCTGGGTGAGCCAGCTGTTTTCGCTGCCCTGTGTCTCCTGGCTGGTCTGCGTGTGTCTGGTGGAACTGAGGTTTATCGATAAAAGCCGAGCCCTTCCAATCCTGCCTGAAGGCAGTGGGGCAAAGCGGATGAGCCTTTATTCTGTGACATGGCTGAGCTGGGTTCCAGCGAGCGCTGCCTGCAGCGAAACGGGCGAATGACAAGTAGGGGGATGTGGCCCGCGTTGGTAATGAGGGTTATAGATAATATTATCGGCAGAAGCACCGAAACTGCAATTTACGGTCACCTGGGCTGCAGCTCAATGCAGTGTCCCCTAAGCTGCCGGGGAATACACCAGGAATATCCACGGCGCCCCTTTCCCAAATGAACTCCTGCAGCAGGGGCCAAAATCACCTTCTCACGTTATGTAAAGGGGGTGGATGAGACCCTCCCCTAGTTCCCATCAGATGCCTGCTGTGTCCGCAAGATGGCACTAAGCCATCCAGAGACAAGGAGGGGTTGGCTGTGTCCCTACCTGCCCATCGCCCCACAAGAAGTCTGCCGCGTCCAGCTTTCCGAAGCTTGCAGCATTTCCAGCAGCAGCGAGAGGGGTAACTGATCTTCCTCCAGTGCCTTCCACGGCCGCTGCAGCCCCTAGAATTCTCTGCTGGGAGAACCAGTCCGGGGATTAGGTTAAGACGGGACAGATGTGAATTTAGACCCAACACTTGACCAGAATGCAAATAAGGCCCTTTCGCTCACCTTCGCATTTCTCTTCATTGCTGAAAGCCAGTAACAGGCTAATCCTGTGAGAAACTGGCCAACCCCACAGAAATCAGCGGCCTGGCTGGTTCTCTGCCGAGATGAAGGCTAGTGAACCGCTGGCCTGGTCCAGCGCCAGGAAGATGCGGTGGCGGTGAACGACTGTTCGCGACGTGACTGTGCCCCCAAATCCCTGGCTGCCGAAAGGCAGCTGCGGTTAAGGTGGAACATGGGAGACCTGGAACAGCTGTGGAAAGAGCGCTGGAGGCAGAGGCGGCCTTTGGCTATTGGGGGCCCTAGGCGAAGGCTCACTGCGGCCCCCGGCCCCACTCCCCCACAGCCCCAACTTCCCACCACCCCGGCTCCCCTCCTCCGGCCCCAGTTCCCTGCTGCTGGCCCCAGCCCCAGGGGCCAGCTCCTCCTCCTGCTGCTGATCAAGGCGGATGCAGATTTGGGGGTAGGCAGAGCATGCGATGGGGCCCTAGGCGTGCGCCTGCTTCGCCTCCCCCAAAAGCCGGCTCTGCTGGAGAGCCCATTGAAAGCACAGGGGAAGCTTAGGTGGGCAGAATGAAATTCCCCCCGGTACCTGGCCCACAGTCTGGGAAAAGCCCTTAACTCAAGAAAGATGTCAGCGAATCAAAGAAGATCCAGGGGTCAGGACCCTGGCTTCCATCTCAGCCGAGTGACGGGTCTCTCTAGTGTGGTGGGGGGGACTGGCCGGACCGTCGGAGGGAACAGCCCCTCCTGCCTCGCTCGCGGCTCGCAGCGGTTCCGTACTCACGGCAGTGGGCATGGAGCCCTGGGTGCAGGACAGGGGGTGAACGACTCAGCCCGGTGCATTGGGAACATTACAAAAAGATGGCCCGAAGCTGGTGGTGGCGGCTAAGAGGAAAGAGCAATAGATTAATGGAAAGAAAAAACAAAAGGTGGAAAAAATCCTTTATAAATTTTAACCGACAGCCTTTGCCCTAAAAAGGGATCTTTCATTCCAGCATCTTCCAGCCCTGAATGGGATTCGACACCTCCTCGCAGCCCCCTCACCTGCGGCTCCTATGCGTGCCTCAGTTTCCTTCTCTGCTGAGGGGAGGACAGAGTAACCCTGCTCTCAGGGCAGAACAAGAGATAGGGGTGAGCAAGTGTCCGCTAGCCACCTGGGCCATCAATAAACAGGCTGAAACAGCCCTGAGCCAAATCAACAGAGAATCCTCCAGCGAGACAAAGCACCCGAAAAATCCACAGCTAAGCAAAGCCCTGGCGGGTGGGACATGTGGACGGAGCTGGAGAACGAAGGGGAAAGGGCTGCCCTTCGGGTGGACTCAGGAACTGTCCCCTGAGGAAGAGGGAATCAGTCACAGTTTGGGTGCCTCACCCTGGGACTGGTCTGAGCAGGATGGACTGGGGCTAAATTCCTCCCTGCTAACCCAAAGCCGCTCAGATTCCAGTCGGCGACTCATGATTTGTTACTGTGGGTGCAGAAGCTGCCTGTGTCACAGCAAGCCTCCCTGAGAGCAGGACAAATCTGCCCCCCACTCTGGCTGGGCTGGGTTTGCAGGGCGAGCCATGGAGATCGCTGGTGCGAAAGGTGCCCATTCCTGGAAACCGTGGGCTGGCTGCGTGGAGCCAGGGGGGGCCTGGCCCCTTAAAGGGCTCACTCCCAAGGGACTGGTTATAGGTCGGGACAGACACAAGACACTAGCACCGTTCAGGGTGAGAGCGCCCAGCTCTCCTGCCTCCTGGCCTGACCGTCCCTCCTCACTAAAGGAACGAGCCCGACTCTCTGCCAGGGTTGGGCAAGGCCGAGCTCCTAGATAATGGAGTTCTGGCCAAAGGGGGAGGGGTCAGCATCACCCCATTTTACAGATGGCAAACTGAGGGAGAAGGAAATGGCTGGTCCGAGGTCACCCAGCAGCAGGGAAGAGAGAACCCAGCTCGCCTTACGGAGGGGCAGGACCCTGTCCACTTCTCCCAGCAATACAGTAGGATCCTGAGTGTCAGACGTGGGGCAGGGCCGCCCGTGGTTTGTCTGTCCTGAGCGGGGAACCGGCCTGGAGCCCCGCTAGTGACGAGGGCAGGATTAGCTCAGATAAGTCGAGCCCTGCGCAGTTACAATATGGAGCCGGGATCTGCGAGCCGCACTTCGTCTTTTCTCTGCGTCTGCATCTGGCGGCGCCGCGTCGGTGTGTGCAGCCAACATCTGGAAGGGGGGGCTGCAGCTCATTGCCTGCGGCTTCTTCTCTGCCCTCCAGCCTCCCCCCATACACCCCGAAAGGGGAAGTGTCGGGGGTTTGGCTCAGTGTTTCCCTTTTCTCTGTCTATGGGGCGAGGGGAAGGAACATAGGATTTCGAAGATGGGGAAGCTGCACCCCCTCCTTTTCTGAGATCTTCTATTTAGAGCCCTGAGCGTTATCTGCATTCAATCAGCAATCCTCAGAACTGGTCTGCAGACAGAAAGCTGGTCTCCCCGGATCTGCAGGGCACTGCCGAATATCCAGTGCACACTGCATCCATTTGGAGAGGAATTACAGGTGCCCTGCAAAAATCAGCAACTCAGTTATCTGAACATTCCCCGGGAGGGGCGCTGAAGGGTCAGCAGCGCAGCCTCTCAGAGAATGGACTAGATCCCCTATTCAACATCCCGAGTCCTTGAAAAGGCTCCCTGAACTGTGACCCGAGCTCTCGCTGAGAGGGGAACGGCGCAGACAATGAGTGAGTGTTCCCGGGGAGCTGGGCGCGGCTTGGCTTTGGTGCTGCCTCGCCATGCAGAGCTGTGTCTGAATCCCAGAGCAGAGAGAATGGCCCGATTGCTCAGCAGTTTGTAGTGCGGTAATGCGGTTTGTAATTCAAAGGTATTTCAGTCCATTGGATGCTCTGCACGTTTATTGTCTCCAACCTAAAGCAGCAGCAGGTCCTCCAGGGGGCTGAATCATAGAACAATGGGGTGGAAGGGACCTCACGAGGTCATCTAGTCCAACCCCCTGCTAAAAAGCAGGACCACTCCCCCTAAATCACCCCAGCCAGGGTTTTGTCTAACCGGGCCTTAAAAATCTCCAAAGATGGAGATTCTACCACCTCCCTAGATAGCCCATTCCAATGCTTCACCACCCTCCTAGTGAGAAAGTTTTTCCTAATATCCAACCTTGACCTCCCCAGCTGTAATTTGAAACCACTGCTCCTTGTTCTGTCCTCTGTTACCCTCGAGAACAGCCTAGCTCCCTCCTCTTTGGAGCACCCCTTCAAGTAGTTGAAGGTTGTTATCAAATCCTCCCTCAGTCTTCTCTTCTGTAGACTAAATAAGCCTAGTTCCTTCTGTCTCTCCTCATAAGTCATATTCCCCAGCCCCCTAATCATTTTTGTCACCCTCCGCTGGACTCTTTCTAATTTGTCCACATCCTTTCTGTAGTGGGGAGCCCAAAACTGGACACAGTGTTCCAGATGCAGCCTGACCAGTGTCGAATAGAGGGGAATTATTACATCCCTCGATCTGCTGGCAATACTCCTACTGATGTAGCCTAATATGCCCTTGGCCTTTTTCACAACAAGGGCACACTGTTGGCTCATATTCATCTTCCCGTCCACCATAACCCCCAGGTCCTTTTCTACAGTGCTGCTACTTAGCCGATCGGTCCCCAGCCTGTAGCAGTGCATGGGATTTTTCCGTCCTAAGTGCAGGACTTTGCACTTGTCTTTGTTGAACCTCATGAGGTTTCTTTCGGCCCAGTGTTCCAATTTGTCCAAGTCTCCCTGGATCCTGTCCCTGCCCTCCAGAGTATCTACCATTCCCCCCAACTTGGTGTCATCCGCAAACTTACTAAGCATGCAGTCTATTCCATCATCAAGATCATTACTGAAGATGTTGAATAGAACCAACCCCAGGACCGACCCCTGGGGCACTCCACTCGTTACCGGTTACCAACCAGACATCGAGCCATTGATTCCTACCCGCTGAGCCCGTTGATCTAACCAGTTTTCGATCCACCTTACGGTCCACTCGTCCAACCCATACTTCCTTAACTTGCCGACGAGAATGCTGTTGGAAACCGTATCAAAAGCCTTGCTAAAGTCAAGATATACCACGTCAACGGCTCTTCCCGCATCCACAAATCCAGTCATCTCATCATAGAAGAAAATCAGGTTGGTCAGGCACGATTTGCCCTTGGTGAATCCATGTTGACTATTCCTGATCACTCTATTTTCCTCCAAGTGTTTCAGGATGGATTCCTTGAGGACCTGCTCCATGATTTTCCCAGGGATTGAGGTGAGGCTGACTGGTCTGTAGTTCCCCGGATCCTCCTTTTTCCCTTTCTTGAAGATAGGTACTATATTTGCCTTTTTCCAATCCTCCGGGACCATCCCCGTTCACCACGAGTTCTCAAAGATAATGGCCAGCGACTCTGCAATCACTTCCGTCAACTCCCTCAGCACCCTCGGATGCAGTTCATCCGGCCCCATGGACTTGTGCACATCCAATTTCATTAAGTGTTCCCTAACCTGATTTTCCATCATCGAGGGCCGCTCTTTTCTCCATTCAGCTTCCAGTCCCAGACCACTACCAGATTCTTTAGGGGAAAGTGCAAAATACTCATCATGGTGTAACGTGCCTGCAGCAGCAATTTCTTCCCCACTCTTTTAGGCAGCGACTTGGTTTATATCCCAGCTCTGGGGGTTCTCATTTCACCTAACAAACTCTTGGTCTCACCTCTTGTGGCAGTGAGTTCCAAAGGTTAATTATGCCTTGTGCAATAATTTTGTAGAGCTGTTTAAAATGGGATGGCTTTCAATTTGTTTTTGTATTATGCGGTTGCAAATAGGAGTCCATTCATCATTTCTGCACCAGTCATTGCATACCTCTCATGTCCTACTTTATGTCTTTGCTGTAAGCAGCCCAAATCAGGTCTATCACTCTTTGTATGGGTCTCTCCTGCATTTGAATCCCCTTCCATTTTATAAGCTATAACATGGTGGTACCATCAGAGATCAGATCCTGCAATAGCTCCCATTAACTACAGCAAAGCTTGGATGAGGTCTGACTTCTCTTCATTCAATCTCCTTACGTATTTTACTACACTCATCATTGTAGTATCTGAGCACCTCTTCTCTTCTAGAGCACCTTTCATCACAGGATCTCCTACTGCTTGGCACACTGTGGGTGCTAAATAACAAAATACATTAAGACTCAGGCTAACAGTAAGGCATGTATAATGCTTATTTTCCAGAAAAAGAAACCGAGGCAGGTAAGCTAAATGATTTGAACCAGGTCTCTGGGGTCTCTTCCTAACTTGGGAAAGTTAGGAAGAGAACCCACATATGATCTCCAGTCCTACAACTTAACCACAAGATAATCCTTCTTAACAACCGTAAAACTCTGTAAGAAGTGACAAAGCATGTTCATTAAAGTGAAACAGTGGCAAGAGAAGTAGACGACCTTCCAAGCCACTCCAAAATTGGAAGCAGGGTGATTTGCCCAAGTTCACGCAGTAGGTCAGTGAAAGAACTGGAAAGATTTGGGAAATCCCACTTATCAGTTCCAGTATCTAATCCATCTTTCTATGTGGCTTGATTTCACCACTTCCATTACTATTGTTCACCTTATACCTGGAATGTAAAATACTCATCAATACAAAAAAGTACATCAGATGCAGTGGAAAGGGTTCTCCTTCACTTTGAGGTTCCCCCATCTCTACTGGGTAAAAAGCTTAGGCCAAGTCTACAATGGCTGCGGATTTTGGCGGCAGTCGAAGGGAGATACGCAAGCTACGTATAATAACTTGCATATCTCCCTTCAACTTCCTAATGTTACTTATTGCATTCTCCCACATCACTGAGCTAAAGGGAAATGTTCTCCCTTCGACTTAGCGCTACTCTTCTTGAGGGAGTGGTCTTCGTAGGAGGAAGGAATAGTTTAGAGTAAAAGGATTAGTAGAAACTGCCAGGAATGAGACCCAAGGCCCAGCAAAACAAACAAAAGCATCAGGCCTGAGCTGGATAAATGGTCAGGTTGACCTCACAGCCTAAATTCAGAAGAGTGGGAAATACCTGAAGGAGATATCAGGTTGGCCTGGTGCTGGGGAGATGAGAAGCGGTTTTCGGCCAAACCATGATATCTTGATGTATGAAAATGTTTATTGGTACGCAGACCAAATAAGGTAATAGATAGCATTAAGAAGGGTGCATGGACCAATCAAGGTAATTTTGGACACCAAAGAAAGTAGTTTCCGGCACCAAAGGGGCTGAGTGAATGGTCCAAAAAGTGTATAATATTAGGAGTTCAAGAGACTAGATTTTGTGCAGTGGGGGAAGGGGAAGAGTCCTTTCAGTTGAGTTGTTCCGTTGCATTGGGAGCATGAATGCTGTCAGTATACCTGTTGATAGAGGTCACTTACCATTGTGCTATGTTGCAATAAAGCCTAACCTGGCTTCTTCATTTCTACAAAGAACTGTGGTCATGTTGGTTTCTTCGATCAGGAGTGTTACCTGACTACCTGTGCCACGTTGACCAGCAGAAGACATCTCTGGCACACAAGTATACCTAGGCTTCAGATCACCGAGCTAACTGAGTCCTCCCTTAAGATCTAAGCAAAGGTACCCAGAGTGGTAACTAAAGGAACACCTCGGCTCAGGACCAACAGGCTAACAAAGCCCCTGCTATAGATCCAAGCCAGGCTTCAGATCACTGAGTTAACTGAGTCCTCACTTGAGATGTGAGCCAGGTGTAATTCTGAGGGAATATTTATACAGAGACATATGCATGCAGCAAAACAGATACCTGTGTTGGATGTATAACACTAATAACGGTGTCCCCGGGACCACAGTTTTAATGTGCGACTTCCAAACTAACTGAGCAGGTTTTCACTGATTGCTCAGCTGAACCGGAAAGAGCAAACTGACGGAAACAAATTTGCCACCATCAGTGTAGACCTGGCCTTAGACTTGTATATATGTAGCTTTAGCGGATGCATTATCTGAAAATAATTTGATACCCAAATAAAATGGGTTTCAGCAGGTCCACCTCTTAGAATATTGTGCATGAGATTTACTCCAACTCCCCACAGATTTGCAAAACAGTTCTGTATAAAAACCACAGGTTTTTTTTTTTTTATTTCACAAAATTGGGTGGCTGTGTCGCAGGAATAAAATCGGCCCTATACATAGGATCAGATGAAAAAGTTGCCACGTGTATTTATACAGAAACACAACAGCATTAAGAATTCAGGTACTTTGTAGGATCAGCACTAGTACAGTAAAAAATAGTCTCCATCTGGATCCTTTACATTTGAAGTGGATCACACTAAAAACAACCTGAGGTTATTCTAAACTGGACCACGGCCTGAACTAGAATTCCATGCTCGCTCCAAAGACCCTGGAGGAAAAGGTAACATTTGGAATGGAGTTCTTTTATTACAGGTGGGGGGAGGGGAGGTCCTGACCATTTTCTGCTAGGCACTGTAGATTCTTAGAGCTTGACAATGAAAAGTGTTATTCCTATAAACTGGAAGCAACAAAGCCATGTACAGTTGTGTGAGCATGGAGTTGGTGGCAGACAGCCCCAAAACGGGTAGCACACACATGTGCGCACACTCTCAGGGCCTGGAAAGTTCAACCGTTAACATTTCGAGGCATCAAGCACTTGAATGCTCTTCAAGGCAAAGCTGTATTTCAATGAAGAGCTCTGAGTTTCAGATCCGCTGGGCAATCTCTCCCTGCCTCCACCCACTACTGAAATAGCTCTGGTCAAGCTTTATATTAGACAGCCCATCCCCGAAAGAGCCTGAGAGCTTTGGTGAGGAAGCTTGTTGGAAAGCCCTCCTGGAAAGAGAGGAGAGGGTCTGAACCATGTAGTCCCTAATGACAAGGGCAAGAAGCAGCATTTGGGGGTCTGAACTCAGTCCATGCGAGTGGCCTTCCATTGGCCTTCTCAATTGCCTCTAACTATGGAGCATTCGCGGAGTCAACTGCTCAACTGGTTCCCCCACAATCCTACAAAGAATGACAAAGCTCAGCATGTGGAGAGTGAGGTGTGAACAGAGGAGTGAGTGTTCTCCTGCCTCCAATCCCAGTCCAGAAAGAAAAAGTACCATATTCACTGAAATCTGCCCTCTCCCCTTTCCCCCCATCAGCTGTCTGCAAGAGGTAGTTCTGGCGTTCACACCCCCAGCCATCCCAACCTGATCCCATACACTAGCACTTCACTGCTATCTACTATTTTTTTTAAAGTTCAATTTTAAAAGAAAAAAGTATATGCTCCACAAAGAGAGAGACTAAAATTTGTTTTATTCCTCAGTTGGCTACTGTACCGAACTACTCAGGAGGAAGGGAAGGATTCACCTATAAACTTCCCCTCCTTCCAATTAAACACAAAATAAAATAGAAACTGGAGCAATAAAGCTCAGAGACAGTGGTTTTATTCTAACTGATTCACGCCTGGCTCTATTCACATCGGATCAATATTTTCTTTAATAACTTAGCAAGGCAGCCTTGGGGCTTGGCTATTGATCTGAATGATTATCTACCTGTAATGAAAATGCTCCAAATTAACACACCTTCTGCTCCACCACACTGGAAAGAGAACTCCTCCCTCGCTCTCCCTGATGTGCACAAGCCACTGGTTTGCTCTATTTGATCTTGATGCTTTGCACACGCCTCGGTAGATTACACCTCAGAGACTATGGGTGGAAACGCCACCTAACTACATCCCAATATCCAGTTACGCCTCCAATCCACAAGCCCCTCCCTACCTCCAAAGGGAATCCAAAGATTAAACAGCAGAAGCACCAAGATAAAGGAAAACCAGAGCAGAGCACTCATTCCATACGGTAACCTGACAAACATGAAGGACGTCCCGTCAGCAATATGGAGGTACTATCGCTATTACTCTGTGTTCAGTGTAAATGCTCCCCAGAGGAGTATGGCCAAATAACGCCAGACTATTAAGTCTGAGGGGGGGAGGAAGTGCAGGCAGGCTGAAAGGAGGCCAAAAACCACAGAAAGGAACAAAAGGAAACTGAGGAGATCCATTTTTGGTCGCCACTATCTCGGTTCTAGGGTTCAGATCTAGAAGTTGCTTGTTGCTGGATGAGTTAGGGAGCGGCTGAGGCTGGTGCTGCTCCCGTGGTAGATGGAGTCACCCCATCAGTTGGCGGTGGTGGCTGCTGTGATGGAGCAGGATCTGCAAACACAGCAGAGAGAAGAACATGAGCAACAGAACCAGATGAGGTAGAAAAGTTAACCAAGAGGCTTAACTAATGCATAGGAAACTGAGCTGTTTTCTTTATGAAATCCATCTCTGACCAGCAGAGACATATGGCTTCCAAGGAAACGGAGGAGGGACTAACACCAGGATTCTTTCCCACCAGTCTGGGCTCTGCAGTGAATTCACTGGTCCCTGGAGATGGCCGTGACCACCTAGGGCTTTTCCATCTCTAAATTTTATGATTAACACTATGCATTTATGCCGTGCTTTTCATCCACTGGGCACTATACACACTCATATGCCTCTCGTGAGGCAGGGAAGCGTTAACCTGCCTTTTACAGAGTGGGTGACTGGGGCAGACAGGTTTAGGAGCTTGATGAGATTATACAGAGAGCTCATGTCAGCCCTGGGATGAGCACGTCACAGTTCCCATCTCCCAGTCCTGTGCTCAAACCACTGCCTCAGGTTTATTTAAAAGTGATGCAACAGCACACTTTAGAAGGAGAGCTCTGCACACACAGATTGAAGTATATGTAGCTTCCAACACGGGCAGACATCTAGAGATGCGCCACAAAGGGGAGAGAAGGGTGACAGTAGATACAAGAGCCCGGGGGAAGACATGCTAATGAAACAAGACTGGGCTGTTCAGGAGAAGCAGAAGAGAATGGGGAAGTCAGTTCAGCAGGGAGAGGACACTGTCAACCATGGAGGTTCAGTTATATGGGAGAAGGAAAACAAAGGGGAGGAGAGAAACCCCGGGAGAAGTAGCGCTAGAGCGAGAGGCACGTCTGTTTACAGTCGGCATTTCTCAACCACTCCCTTGCCCCCATGCCTGAGACACAGCAGCATTTGACCCGTCTTTGCCGAGGGGTCACTGCAATAGTCTCAGGTACCACCTGATAACCACTGCTCACAAAGGTCACATTTCTGGAGCACAGGTGTCATCAGACCAGCGGTTCATCCAGCCCCTTCTCCCATCACTGGCAGGGACAGCTGCTCATGTGAAAGAGGGTGCATGGAGCCCCTTACTAAAGGAGCATACCTGCTTTTGGGGGGAGCTCAAGGAGATCCGTAACATCTTTGTCTCATGCAGCTGTTTAAGTAACTGCCATGCAAAATGTAAAGACTTCTGGTCCAGATCTTTGGCTGGTGCAAGCCAGTGTTCGCCAATCAACCAAACCACCTGGATTTACACAACTGAGGATCTGGCCCCTATGTCTTTAGTTTCTAACTAACTTCCTCTTATTTTAAATTTCCCCTTTTCCAGAGACGAAATTCCCAGTGGTAGTTTTTGGCCTGCTGCTCCTGCACTCAATTATACTGCAGTCGCTACTGACCAGTGATTGAGACACAGTAATGTCTTGAACCCTCTTCTGTGTGTAAAGGAAGGTTGCTCACCTTGGTGTAGTAACTGGAGTTCTCCGTGCTGTGTGTCCGTAGGTGCTCCACTGTTGTGCGTGCCACGCCACGGATCAGAGATGTCCCTAGCTGTCCTCGCCAGGGTCGCGCAAGCGGAGGGGACTGTCTCATGGGCAGTCTGGCCCCTTTCAATGATCGCGCGACCCAATCCTCCCTCGGTTCCCTCTCTAACCGTGAGCGAATGGATGTTGCCCAAAGAAGAGAGGGGAGGAGGGAGAGTAGTGGAGCACCTACGGGGACACACATCTCGGAGAACTCGTTACTACACCAAGGTGAGCAACCTTCCTTTCTCCTCCCAGTAGTGTCCCCGAGGGTGCTCCAGTGTTGGTGACTCTCCAAGCTGTGCCCGTAATTGGTCAGTGGGGCTTCTGAGGATGTGTTTCGTATTGTGGAGAGTACTGATATACCTACAGAGGCATCGTATTTTGCTGCTGTATCAAGTGCATAGTGTTTTATGTAAGTATGGGGCGTTGACCAAATAGCCGCCTTGCATATTTTATCTATGGGTATGTTCTGTAGGAAGGCTGTGTTTGTAGACACTGCCCTTGTAGAGTGTGCTCTGATTTGTTCTGGTAGTGCTGCGCCTGGTATTTTATAGCACGCCCATATGCAATTAACTATGATCATTGATAATCTGCGCTTTGAAATAGTTGTACCCTTATTTCTTTCTGCTAGAGAGACAAAAAGTCTATTTGTGTTTCTAAATGATTTTGTTCTTTCCAGATAGAACGCGAGTGCCCGGCGGACATCGAGGGTATGCAGGATGGCGTCCTCTGGGTTCGAGTGAGGTTTCGGACAGAATACAGGTAAGTGTATAGTCTGGTTAGTGTGGAAGGGTGAGGACCTCTTTGGTAAGAATTTTGGGTGGGGTCGTAAGCAGACCTTGTTTTTATGAAAAATTGTATATGGGGGGGGTCTGCCATGAGTGCCGCCAGTTCGCTTATTCGTCTAGCTGATGTGACCGCGATTAGAAAGACCACTTTCATCGTCAAATGGATTAGTGACACATTAGCCAAGGATTCAAACGGCGGTTTTGTGAGAGTCTTCAATACAAGTGGTAGATCCCATGCTGGGTGGATCTCCGGGTACAGATTTCTGATTCCCGCTAAAAATCTCTTAATGATTGGATTAAAGAATACTGATGTATCCTGTTTATGGTTGTGAAATGTGGTGATCACTGCTAAGTGTACTTTTATCAAACTAAGTGCAAGTCCTTCTTGTTTCAGGTGTAAGAGGTACTTGAGTATATCTTGGACAGGCGCAGAATATGGGGAGTTCTGTGATTTACCACACCACTTGGAGAACCTGTGCCATTTATGCAGGTAATTTTTGTGGGTAGACTGTTTTCTGCTATTCAAGAATATGTATCTGACCGAGTTTGAGCAGAGTAGTTCCTGACCTTGGAACCACGTATCAGCCATGCTTTTAAGTGGAGACGTTCAGGATTTGGGTGTAGGATTCTCCCTCTGTCTTGTGACAAGAGGAGTGGATGAAGGGGTAGAGGGATTGGTGTTGTACACAGCATTTGTATTAGCAGTGTGTACCATGGCTGTCTGGGCCATGCGGGGGCAATGAGGATTACTTTGGTCTGTTCGTGCTTCGCTTTGATCAGAGTCTTTAGGATTAACGGAATTGGTGGGAACGCATAAGCGAATGTGTGGGTCCATGGGATAAGGAATGCATTTCCTTTGGCGTTCTTTCCGATACCAGCTCCTGTACAGTATGTGTGGCAGAGAGTCTGCCGTTGTGTGTAAGACTCCCGGTAGGTATGCCGCTGATATGGTTATGTTGTTTCTGATGCACCAATGCCATAGCTTTGTGGCTTCTGCACACAGGGAGTTTGATCTGGCTCCTCCCTGTCTGTTCACGTAAAACATGCAAGCCGTGTTGTCCGTCATAATTTTTGTGTGCTTGTGCGTCAAGTGATTTTGGAAATGAGCGCATGCATTGCGGACTGCGCGCAGCTCTAACAAGTTTATGTGCAGAGAGGATTCTTGATTGTTCCATCTTCCTTGGGTGGTGAGGTTTAAGCCTGGTATGTGAGCTCCCCATCCCACAAGGCAGGCGTCCGTGCACATGAGGACGGTTGGGGGTTGCTGTATGAATGGTATGCCCCTGTTCGGGTTGCGTGGCATTATCCATCATTGTAATGATTGTTTGATCTGTAGAGGTAGGGATATTTGGCGATTGGGGTTGTCTTTGTATGGTTTGTATATTTTCCGGATATACAGTTGTAATGGTCTCATATGTAGGCGTGCGTGTTGTATGACAGCTGTTGTTGAGGCCACGTGATCTAATAGCCGTATGCAGGTCAGAACTGTTGTGACCGGTGCAGTTTATACTGTTTTCACTAAGTTCTCAATATTTTGGGCTCTTTGCTGTGGTAGGAAGGCCTTTCCTACTGTCGAATCTATGTGGGCTCCAATAAATTCTATTGTCTGAGTGGGTGTAAAGGTGGACTTTTTGTCATTTATTTGAAGACCAAGGTTCTTGAATAATTGTATTGTGGTTTGAACTGCCCATGATGATTGTTTTTGGGATGGTGACTTTATTAGGCAATCGTCGAGGTATGGAAAGATTGTGACTCCTCGTGTACGAAGATGGGCAGTGACTACTGCCAGAATTTTGGAGAATACTCTGGGTTCTGTTGAGAGGTCGAATGGAAGAACAGCATATGGGAAGTGGTCGGTTCCTATGACGAATCTTAGGAATTTGTGATGTGCTGGGTGGAGAGTGACGTGAAAATATGCGCCCTGAAGATCGAGGGCTGCAAACCAGTCGTTTCGGTCCAATGATGGTATTATGGTTGCCAGGGTTACAATTCTGAATTTTTGTTGTTTGACAAATATTTAGCCTCCTTAGATCTAGGATTGGTCTCCAACCCTGTTTTCTTCTCGGTTAGGAAATAAGGAGTATATTCCCTTCCCTCTGTGTCCTGACGGGACCCTCTCTATGGCTCCAATGTGGAGTAGGTGTGATGCCTCCTGATGAAAGATTCGTTCGTGAGAGGTGTCCCTGAAAAGGACGGGGAAGGGTAGTGGGGTATGGATTTTGCAGTAAGAGGGATGGGGTATCCTGATTTGATGATTTGTAGGACCCATTTGTCCATTGTGATCATGGTCCACTGTGTGAAGAAATTTCAGAGGCAGAACTGATAACCCTGTGTTGTGCTTGGTGGTAAGCGAAGTGTACTGGTTTGTTGCAAGCCCTCAGCCTGAGCGTCAAAATTGCGGTTTGTTTGGTGCGTTTTGTGGTGCAGGAGCTTGGTTTGGTGATTGTCTCCTGCGCTGAGGACGTTGGGGGTTTCTATAGGTATATGGTCTTGTCTCCTGTATTGAAATTGAGTTTGATAGTGTGATGAGTAGCGTGGGTTGTAAGGTTGGATCTGAAAGGCTTTCTTCTTGGTGGTTGTGGATAGATACCGAAGGTACAAAGGGTGGCACGCGAATCTTTTGATGTGTGCATCATGTCATCGGTGATCTCTGCAAAAAGTTTCTTCTTGTCAAATGGTAAATCTTCTATTGTTGTCTGTAGGGGCTTTGGAAGATCTGCAGAGTGAAGCCACGACGCTCTATGCATGACGATGCCTGTTGCCATTATTCTAGCTGACGTCTCTGCAACATCAAGTGCTGCCTGGAGAGCGGTCCTGGAAATCAATTGTCCTTTTATGATTGCATGGAATTGCATTTGATTCTCTTTCGGTATAAATTCAATAAAATCTGCCAGTTTTAAGTAATTATCGTGGTCATAATTTGCTAATAAAGCTGAGTAGTTGGAAATTCTTAGCAATAAGGTTGATGATGTATATGTTTTCTTTTATTGTCCTTATTGTGGGGTGCTGATTTATTGAAGGGCTGTTTGCCCCTGTGGTTGGCTGCTTCCACCATTAAGGAATTGGGTGGTGGATGCGTGAATAGGTATTCTGATGCCTTGCTATGTATATAGTATTTTTTGTCAACCCTCCTTGAGGTTGGAGAAATTGATGCTGGTGTTTGCCATATATTGTTCGCTGGCTCCATTATTCCGTCATCCATGGGAAGGGCCATACAGGATGATGGCCTCGCCTGTAGGATTCGCAATAGTCTGTGCTGTGAGTCAGAGTGCATATTTCTTGTGATTCTGCTACCCTCCTGAAAAGGTCTTGGAACTGTTTAAGGTCATCATGTGATGAGGACGGCGAAGGCGGTAAGTTTTCATCTGGTAGAGGTGTATGGCTCCCCTTGGGAGAATCTTCTCCTGTTTGCTGCAACTCATTCAGGTCGTGCGACGGCTCACCTTGTTGGGAGTGTTGATATTGAGTTGAGTATATTGGTGACGGTGATCGAGGACTCATTTCTGAATATGTAGACCAGGAGTCCCATTGTGGCAGGTAATTATAGGGTGGGCCATACTATGGTGGGGGGTACTATGGGTACTGGGGTCTCCGGTGACTGCGGTCCTGCATGCATTGGTTGGAGTGTTGTCCTTAACTAGCAGGAAGAGTGGTGGTAAAGGTCCTCTTCTTGCTCATTAATGCGGTGAGCAGGCAATATGTTTTCTGTCCTAGGGGAAGCCATATAGTTGTCCCAGTGGAATTGGGGGGAAAAGAGGGATCTGAGTCTCAATATGGTTTTCTTTTTGTTTCCTAGGCACCAGTGGAGCTGGTTCCGTTTCGGCAGTGTTGCTGGCTTCTTGATTTGAGCTGGAAGAAGTGCACGGTACCGAGGTCTTTGCTTGACTCGGGGCCGCTTCTTGTGAAGGCGGTGCCGAGCTGGGAGTCGCTGCTGGCATCAGCGCCATTGCTGCATCCAGGTGTCTCGGCACCGCTATTTTTGCAGGCAGTGTCGGTACCGACATGTCCCTGTAAGGAGGATCGTTGTCGGCTGGACGGGACTGTCTGTCCATCTTTCCTGGCGACGTGTTGGAGGAACCTTGAGCCTCCGCTTCACGCCTCTGTCTCCTTAATGGGGATGGTGTCGGGGACTTCCTTCTCTTTTGAAGTCCTGGCGGTGGAGTTAAATGCCTCTTTGTCAGGCTTTTTCCTGCCCAGGGTCAGAGGCAGGTCTGAGAGACTTTTCCATAAGTAAGAGCTTGTAACGGAGGTCACAGTCTCGTCTCGCTCTTGTGCTGAGATTTCGGCAATGGGAGCATTTGTTCATGTTATGCTCCTCTCCTAAGCATTTGATACGAGGCGGGCATAGTGTCCTGACAGGATTCACAGCGTTTAAACCCCATGGAGCCCAGCATTTTGCTGGCTCTCGGGTTTGCCGCTGTCCGTGTCTTCTTTCCTTTTTTTTTTTTTTTTTTTTTAAAGTAAGGTTAAAGGAAAAAGGGGGCAAAAGTTAGAGAATTTATCTAAATTAAAATAAAGTCTAGTGGAGAACTAAAAGATAGAGAGAGGCGAGTGAGTGTGAGGAGAGTTCCCTGACTCCATCCGTGGTTCGCGAGCGGTAAGAGAGGAACTGAGGGAGGATCGGTCGCACGACCCTGGCGAGTGCAGCTAGCACATCTCCGATCCGTGGTGTGGCACGTGTGCACACACCAACAGTGGAGCACCCATGGGGACACTACTCGGAGGAGAATTTTGGATTATTTGGGGCAGGGGGGAGAGAGAGAGACTCTTAAATCTCCCAACACCCCTTTGAAATAGATTTTTGGCTGCTAAAACATTATAGAGCTGACGGTTCCCACAGCAGACGAGAAAAGGGTTTAAACCAGAATCACTTTCCCAGTAATAACGAGACAAGCAATGGGAAAAACCACTAGGGACATTCAGACAGAGCTACCTCGGAAAACCCACTTACACATGCCATTTGGAGCTGCTAGGGGAATGCGAGGTCCAATTATGTTTCCTGACATTGGTGGCATGCCAGATGGGGGAGGGCCACTGCTGGCAGGGTGGATGTTGGCTGACACAGCTGGCAGCATCCGGCCTGGCATGGCCTGCCCAGGTACCATTTGTCCTGCAGGGACATTAAAATGAGAGGAATGAAACACACTTCAAAATACATAAGTGAGCAGAAGAGGAAAAGCAGGACTTTCAGGAGGTATCTAGTTCAACCCCTGCTCAAAGCAGGACCAACCCCACCTAAACCTACCCAGCCAGGGCTCTGTCAAGACAGGTCTTAAAAAATCTCTAAGGATGGAGATTCCACCACCTCCCCAGGTAACCCATTCCAGTGCTTCCCCACCCTCTAGGGAAAAAGATTTTCTTGATATCTAACCTAGACCTCCCCACTGCAACTTGAGGCCATTGCTCCTTGTTCTGTCCCCTGCCACCAGTGAGAACAGCCTAGCTCCATCCTCTTTGGAGCACCCCTTCAAGTAGTTGAAGGTTGCTATCAAATCTCCCCTCACTCTTCTCTTCTGCAGACTAAACAAGCCCAGATCCCTCAGCCTCTGCTCGTAAGTTACATGCCCCAGCCCCCTAATCATTTTTTTTGCCCTCTGCTAGACTCTCTCCAATTTGTCCACATCCTTTCCGTAGCGGGGGTCCCAAAAATGGATGCAATACTCCAAATGTGGCCTCACCAGTGCCGAATAGAGGGGAATAGTCACTTCCATCCATCTGCTGGCACTGCTCCTACTAAAGCAGGCCAATATGCTATTAGACTTGTTGGAAATAAAGGCACACTGTTGACTCATATCCAGCTACTGTAACCCCCAGGTCCTTTTCTGCAGAACTGGTTACATGACCTAATTGTTCTCTGAGCAGGAAGAGAAAGAAATCTCACGTGCTCAGAATCAACTCTGCTTCCAACCCAAATGCCATCTGTGATTGTCCCAAAGGAAAACCCTGCAACCATTGAATAACACGCTTCTTTCAGAAGGAACTGCTGTGAGATGTTAATGTCTCTAAAACCTTGTAACACGACAGGCAACTGGAGACGGAGATTATCCACCGTTGCCTCAAGAACTGGATGGAGTCTGCGTAAAGATGCGACTGTCAGTGGCCTTTGTGAAGATCCACTACCGCCTGTGCAGGGAGAATGAGGCTTCAAAACAGCAGATCACTCAGTAAAAAAGGCGGTGAAAAGACTAACAGAGCTGCAGTCATGCGGCTGTAAGTTTTACTGCCAATACTGGTACAGAGTAAAACATCTTGATTCCGTGAAAGGAAGGTTCCCTACAAACACCCTTGTGGGCACCGCCCCCCTTTGTGGTCTGCTTCAGGAGCATGAAGGAAAATTTAAAGTTGGGTAGGGCCAAAACTCCCACAACTCACTGACTGGATTTTTAAAGCCCAGTTGAAGAGAACGGTCCGTAATCCACCACATTTACTTCTGCTGGGTTCAATGTGCAGGCATTTTACAGCTGCAGCACTTTAGTTAGGGAAGCAGCCACTAGCCATGGCTTGAAGCTACTTACAAATGTAAGTGAGGATTGTTTTAAAAGATCCCGTTTCATCCCAGATAATTATGTACAATAAAATGTCTGATTAGAGAATTCCTTAAAAGTAGCCCTGCGCCCACCTTCTCTAACAACCAAACATGCATATAGAACAGCCAAGGAAATTCACAGGTCTGTATTTAGGACTGAAAGTCAGTAACTAGGCACACAGACATACATATGTCTGCAATGCCTGCTTAAGCCCACTTACTGGATGAGAGGCTTAAATGAACTAACCGCGTGATGAGCATCTGTTACTCATTTAGCATTTATCCAACTTTAGTCTTAAAGTAATGCAATATGGATTTACGAAGAGAGTCAGCACCACGGACAGCACCATCCTCACTTTTCAGACATGCGAGTCTAACGACCCAATGGAGCCAAGTCCCCACCAATTACACATTCCCTCACATGCACAGCTTGAACCCTGAGAGCCCAAGCGCTGCTGTGGAGTACAGTGCCACAGCTGAATGGGAGGCAGAGCAGTATGAAGCCTGCTTACCAGAGAGGTGAGGAGAGGGTGCACAGACTACAGTGCGGCTGTGTGCATAGTGGCCGGGAATCAATGATCTAGAGACAACGATCACTGAAAGGGTAACAGTCACAGGCAGGTGTGTCTGCAGATTTAGAACATCTGCTGGACTTGGACTCAAGTGCTCGTGGTAACCTCCCTCGAGGCTCATTTAAGCATCTCTCTGCCGACCACAGAAATTAAACCTGTATTTTCTCACCCTACACTTTCACATTTCCTTACGGACTGACTAATGCCTACCCCTGTGAGAGAACCACCACCTATACGGTTCTCACAGTTCACCACCAAAGGTGCCAAAGAGATCAGAGGCCTCAAAGGACAAATCGTTGATCAACGTTCGAGACTGGAGCAAATCCTGATGTTTGGAACCGTAGGTCAGTCTCTCTTTCCAGTTCTCATAATCACTGCACCTGAGCTGTCAAAACTGCCCTCAGAGCATAACTGGCTACTGTCCCTCCCCACTGCACCCAAGCTCTTTGCACCTTCTCCTTGATCCTCAGGAAACAAGCCCAGATGGGAGGGATGCGAGTTGCATCAGGAGTAGCTGTACTATGGCACAGCAGGTCTGGTGGTTCGTGGAACCTCACAAGGTGGAGGAATATCTTTCTTCCGACCACATCCAACCTATGTGATTCCCTGTTGGAGGGAGGAGACGGGTGCTCTTTTAAATTCAGACATTTCCTGCACAGCAGAGGTTGGCCTGGAATTGGCAGGTGGAGGCCGACACAAATATTTACGACTCTCTGAGGGTACACAAGGTACGTTCTACTAACCCACTTACTAACAGGCAGGGAGAATGCAGAGGCTAGGAATGGCTGGGTCTGCAATTCAGCTATCAGTTGCTGAAACTTGTCTGGAGCTGGAGAATGTTGGCCATTAGTTCACCAAATTGTTTTTGTTTCTCTGGAGGAGGTACAGAGGAAGCTCCAATCTTGTCTTCAGGCAGCGAGGCACCTTTGTTATTATCCAAAATGGGCGTGCTTCCTGAGGAGGCTGGGCTGAGGGTATCTGCACTGAGCAGAACATAGGTGCTCTTCAAGGCAATAGCACTGCGGCGTTTGGTGCCAGCAAATCTTTCTACATCGGTGCAGATGCCTTGGTGGCAGGAGTGTATCAATGTCAGTGTGGGGAGCAGAGCAGCTGATGGCGCAGTGCAGGGTTTGCCAGCATCTAGGAGTGCTTTCATGGACTCCTGAGTGCAGCGCCGTGGGCGTGTTTGAAGAGAAGTCTGCATATGATCTCTCCACGCCAATGGAGTCTTGGGTGGCTTTTCTGCAGCAAGGCATGGAATTTGTATGGGTGGGTCTAAGGAGAGCCTAATCCTAACCCTTGATAAATGTATGGAGGGGATGGGACGGCTTAGTTTGGTAATTGACTGATGTTTGGCTACTGGTGGGGGATATGCCAGTGACCTGAGAAAGGAGGGTAGATGTGGGGTTCTGAGTTATTACAGAGAATTCTCTCTCAGGTGTCTGGCTGGTGAGACTTGCCCATGTGCTCAGGGTTTAACTGATCACCATATTTGGGGTCAGGAAGGAATTTCCCCCCAGGCAGATTGGCGAGGGCTCTGGGGGTTTTTCACCTGCCTCTGTAGCATGGGGAAATGGCTCACTTGCTGGTGGATTCTCCGTATCTTGAAGTCTTTAAATCATGATTTGAGGACTTTAATAACTCATTGGTTAGAGGCTTATTACAGGAGTGGGCGGGTGAGGTTCTGTGGCCTGTGCTGTGCAGGAGGTCAGACTAGATGATCATACCAGTCCCCGTCTGACCTTTAAATCTATGACCCTCTGTTCCTCTAGGATTGAAACTGGTAGTGAATACTGCTGCAGTTAGACAGCAGAGGCAGAGATAAGAGGTTGGACTGGGGTCTCCTAATAAGAAACAGATGAGCAGGGGTACACAGACACCAGAGAGGGATCTAGGTAACTCTGTGCTGGTGCCTCCAGCTAAGGAGAGGTGTGTGCAGAGAGTGATGTTCGCACTGGCAAGGAGTCCCTACAGGAAACGGAGAATGAGAATGAGGCCTTCCCCTCCTCTCCTCTCTCCACAAGCTGGAATGCTTTCTCTTCTTGAGCCCTGGAACCTGGCTCACACAGAGATCTGGAAGGCTGCATTTCACTTACACGCTTGACTGGCACCAAAGGAGTCTCTGCGGACTTTGCGGGTGGAGCTTACAGTGCCGTAGAGAAGCTCGGACACTGCAGGCATTAGACGCTGGAAGGTGGACCTTCAGCCCAACATCAAAGGAGGCAGAAGTGCTCAGGTCACATGACAGAAGACCTCAGCACAGAAGCAGCCCTCCAATTTCTTCAGGAGTATCACGACAGGCTGGTTGGAGGCTTATTGAAGCCAAATACACTTACAGTCTATCCTTCGTTGCGCAAGGACCATAAGCGTGGTGAATTATTCACTGGGAAACTGCAGGTGTTTCTCGCAGACACTTAAGGCACCAAATGTGTGCATTTGTCTCAGGAAAGATGCTTAGCAGTCCACCGGTAACCAGAGGCCAATGGTGATAAATAATCAAGCTATTTAAAAATAGCGGGCTGACTGGTTTTGCGTACTGTAGAGGAAGATCCATTAGCTTGGGGCAGTGGAACTAAGGTGGATGGGGAGTGCGCTTCCTTATGTCAAGCTAATTACATCATCTTTCTGTGAGTGCTCTACCCCTGCGCCAGCACACGCAGCTTTCCTCTATCACTGAAAACAGGATTAAGTTAATGTAATACCATAATGACCAACTGCTCTAATAACCCTTCAACTCAACGCAAGCCTGAAACTGTCCAATCACATGCCAATTTTCCTCATAACTGCAGCAAAGAAATCTAAAAAAAATCAAAAGGGAAAAACAAGGGTTTTTAGGAACATTTACACGAAGAGGAGAGAAATGTCTAAATCCAGCCATGCACACATTGAGCAGAGCCGCTGCTCAGTGGCCTGTAATGCGAGTCTATGACATTTCCAGTGTCACTTATGAAAGAGAAGCTGCAGGCGACCAGAAAAGCTGGATAGATTTGAGAATTCTCTTCTCCCCTCACCATCAGCAAAATAGCAGGGGAACCAGGGGATGGGGAAGACCACCACAATGAGTCCTGGATTCTCCAATAAAGGATCTAAAGGGAAGACTTCCACTTGCCACAGGATTCACTGAGGTCTTCCAAGCTCCTGAGCACACGTGTGGCGTGGCCCTTCCTAAGTATGTACTGTATGGGCAAGTAGAGTGCACATTGTTTACAGCTGCAGACATCTGGAATCAGATTCCCCCCATGAAGGGTTCAGCCAGAAGTTACCCAGATTGGCCCGTTCCCTTCTCCCCCGGTAGCTAACAGAGAGCAAGAGCAATGAAGTTACCCCCATTCAGATAGCCCAGTGCGAGTTTATATATTTGTTCTGGTCCAGATGGCTCCCATTAGAGGTGAACAGCAGGCAGTGTGAGAGAAAGGAACTGCCACCTGAGGCTGAAGTTTCAAGTCATGGTAAGCCATTGGCATTAGATGTATTGGATCAGTACAGGCCGTGTGTGGTGAACGAGAACACGCCCAATCTCTCACCACCAAGGGCCGGCCTGCTTTCCAGTACCCTCTCCCCACCAACACCAAAAGCTGAAGAGTGCGGATTAACCCCCAGGCAATTTCTGCTGCAAGGGGTCATTTTGCATTTGTGTTTAGCCTCTGGGGAATTTCAGCTTGTGGCTTCAAACAGGTGTATATGGCAGGAAGATGGGAAGCGACTGCCTCCGATCCCTTCTGCAGCAGAGGTGCATTGCAGCCTAATTTAATGGCAATAGAAGAGCTGCATTCCACTTTCTCCCAAGCCCCCGGCCACTGTACTGGGCACCTGTGAAAAATGCCTATCAGCCTCGTAGCAAAGCCCATTTGAAGAGAGGAACGCACAAGATGAGGTGAGGTCACAGTTGGTCAGCACTGTGATTCAGAATTTCCTGATTTGTGCAAGACCTGGGAGTCTACCTGCCTGTGGCAAGCTATTACAATTCTGAGGCCAATCAGCGTAACACAAAAATTAGACAAGAAAACTCCTCCTCTATTCAGGAATCTAGGCAGGAGAAGACGCCATTAACCCGAACCGTCCACTGGACTGTCTTCAGGTAAACTTCTAACCATGGTATTTCCTTCAAAGCACCCTGCTACTTTCAGCTCTCAAAGGCTATTGATTTCTAGGAGTCAAATTTACATTCTTTTACTCCATACAGAATTCAAACATCAAATGATCTCAAACTACAGCAATGGTCTGAAGCAAACAGGATGAAATTCAGCAAGGACAAGTGAAGAGCCCCACAATTAGGAAGGACTAATCAACAGCTCACATACAAAATAGGAAATGATTGCTTCGGAAGGATTAGCAGCTTTTAGTGGACCACCAAAGTTGAATAAAAGCCAATAAAGTAACACTGTCGCAAACCCAACCAACATCATTCTGGGGTGAAGAGTTGTAAGCCAGACACGTGAAGTAATTCATCCACTCTTCCCAGAATAGACAAGGCCTCAGCTGGACTACCATGCCGAGTTCTGGGCACCTCACTTCAGGAAAGACGTGGACAAACTGGAGAAAGAGCAACGAGACTGACTGAAGATCCAGAAAACATGACCTACCTGGAAAGATTGAAAAAATTGGGTACAAGAAGATTGAGGTGATAACATGATAACAGCCTTTAGAGCAGGGATGTCAAACCTCTTCCATCTGGCCCATGACTGCACTCGGTGGAACACATCCTCTCCCACACTGAGTGCTCCGCAATGCTGAGAGAGTGTCAGTCTTGCAACATCACAGAGCGCTGGGCATGCGAGACTGCCCCCATGAGAGCACACTCCCTCCCAGAGCGAGAGAGCATGCG
>ML685864.1:669687-695619 GCA_007922175.1 Pelusios castaneus | reverse complement strand
AGCTGACCGACGTGATGACAGAGATGGGAGAGCTGACCTACGTGCTCCCCTGGCCCGTGCCTGAAGAGGCTTCACGGCCAGATCTCAGCTGGCTCTGTTATTGGTAGGTAAAGGGATGCAGATGAACGGTCAGGATTCTAAAACCCACCACTCCTTGGATTTCAGGACTATTGTAAGTGGAGCTTCTGGGGGAGGATGGAACACGATACCTTTCCTCTCCCAAACGTCTGGGAAAGGACCCGTTGATGTGATACGAAGCCCTTGTAAGTAAGCGTGTGTAAAAGAAGTACACATGGTAAGTGCTAGCAGCATGCTTGGTCCTTCCTGCCCCATGCAAATTTCCATCCAATACGGACACACAGCACACCACATGCTGTACTAAGTCAATGGCAGAATCTGGTACAGCAGCTTGTTAAGAGACATTTGATGGATGAGGACAGGAGTCAGGGTGTGTAACTCTCCTCTTCGTTTTAACTCTCAACCACTAACATTTTTTTCTAACTGTTCTCCACAGCAGAAGGGAAGCTAGCCTACTTAGACACACTGGGGTCGCGGCTTTCTCAGGTTAGGAAAGGGGACTAATGGCACTCTGTAAAATGGAAAAACTTCAATTTACGCCCTCTTTTCAGTCCCATGTCAATGCAATCTGTCAGATCAGCCTAGGCTTCCTTTTCCCAGCTTGATGCAGCCAGAATCCGGATCCATTATTCAATCAGCCACAATGACAAATGCTGTAATTAGGCCGTGGACCATCGAACTGGGAAATGGAAAGAACCTAGGAGCAGCAGTGTGCAGTCACAAGAAATTGATGCCTTGTGGGTAACTCCGCTGTATGAAAGACTTAGAGCATTAACTTGGGAGCTCCATAGAGGCAGGAGAGTGAGAAAAGGATCCCAACTTAGTCTCTGGGGCTATTCTCCTACATTCTGACTGAACGCTGCATTTGAGGAGGCTGTAAGCCAGGGATATGTTTCCTTCTGTTAACACATCATTAAAGACTTTAATACCTGGTTTGGAATCATTCCTTGGCCACCGTCTCCCAGTCACTTGAGGGACACGCTATATATTTTGTTCTTGGCCTAATGGATTACAAATTACTACTTTTTGTTCTTCACTAAGAGAAAGAAGGCAGCCAAAAATGAAGTCTGCTTAATAACGCTACCGAGAAAGAAAGTAAAGTCCAGAAAGTTAAAGCATACGAACACCTTGGGCAACTGTGTAGCCAAGGAAGGAGTTCCAAGGCAGTCACATCAGTATTTTTCCCACTCAAGCCCACTCCTCCTCTTCCACATGTATGTTTTTACTGTGTGACTTCAGATGTTTCTGTCACTGCTAAATTGTTGTGACTTTTCCACCAGCGCAAATTGAATGGGTCACTTTCTCTTGCAAAAGTCTGCCAGACAAGTCCCACTCCACCCAAGAGACAGTCCAATAGATTCTTTGTAGAATAAACATTAGATTGCCGAACCGCACCACTGATTCAAAGACTCCTTTGGATAGATCACTCCGGGGGTGGGCTACCAGCATTACTGGACAGCCCCATACAACAACAGGGAAGGAAATGCTTTGCTCTTTCTATAAAGTCATTTGAAAGGGGTGTGTTGGTAGACGGGCTGGATTCTCAGTTCTGGAGACTGAATTTCCTTTTCCATAATACTAGCAGTGACACCACATACTTCACCAAACTGCCTTCCTGCCACTGCCCCTGGGTCCAGACCAGAAGGGATTTCCGCTAGGTGACAGGAGAAGTCCGGCTCCAGAGACACTACGATCGTTAGCATTTTTGCTGAGATTGTTTACCTGGGTGCTCATCAGCATCTCTTATGGTGAAGTAGATATGTGAGGTGGATGCCTGCCCAATAATTATTTTAAGTTCATTAACATATTTCAGAGAGGCCACCAAAACAGACGTTATTTGGTAACAAACTTTGTTATTGACCTGGTTGAAATATGAACTGGTGACCCAGAGACAAAAGATTCTGTATTTCACTGCTGCCACATGAGTGTCCAAAGAGGAACATATTTACACGAGAGGGGAAGGAGATGTAGTGGAAACACATACATCACCCAATTACTCTTCCCAGTATGGGCTGTCTCAAGCTACGGCTAAATAGTATATCAAAAGAGACCAGGATATCAATTTATAGTGTTGGGAAAGGCGCAAACAGAATTCCAAGTAACATCAAAATGAGCTACACGTCTTCATCCTCCTTCTATCTGGAAATCAGAGACTATTTTTAATGGGACCAAGAATCATCCTCTCATAAAAGTGTTACCTGGACTCAATCCTGAGACATGGGTTACTGGGCTGAGTGGAATCAGATGTCAGGAATACCAGATTTTTAATAATGGCTATGCTACTCACCTGCCACTTGGGTTTTAGGTAAGTCATTTCTGTGACTTGAGTTTCCTCACCTATAATATAGGGAGATACCATTTACATCACAAGTGTGTTGGGATGATTAGATGCTTGAACTCTATCTGGAAAATGTAAAGCCCTTTTAAGTATTAATTATTACTAAGATAGAACTAATTTATGATAAAATGTAAGGATTTCTGAGGAGTCAGATGCAACAGGGCTCAGAAGATCTCTTCCTGGACATTTCTTTGACCCACAGAAAGTTCACTGTTGATCAGTTGACAACCCTCCCTCATTGCTCTAAAGAGGGGAAGGCTCTTCCCTTCATTCATATCTGTGAAGTAATCATTTCAATTACTTTAGTAAAGCCTAATGCACCTATTTGCTTACAGTGACCCGAGCCAAGGTCACCCCTGGGAAAAATCTTCACTCCTACTAATTGCCCAATGGAAGGACTCCAAGGAAATGAACATAGTTGATAGACTATTTTCTTCCAGATTTGGGTTTATTTCTATTTTATTTCACAAAGAGACTCTGTCCCACCAACTTTTTTAGGCTTGTTGGTATTTAATGGATAGATCAGTGCCCTGTAAAGTAGGGCCAAGAAATTTGACAGGACATACAGGTGGGAGATTCCTTGTTAAAGCAAATGATCTAGCAGTGGCTGTCTTGTTCTCAGAGACCTCCTTAATGAGCGGAGTTCGGATGGAACGGAAGGAGAATGGCAGGCGTGAGAATGGAAGTCCCTTACCCCAGGCATAGAAAGCGGTTCCATCCAGACTGAAATTCCACTGTTCATCCTGATGGCAACAAGTCTGAGACACAATTGTGCTACATCATTCAAACGAACAGATGAGCTTCTTATCTAAATGCTACTATCAATTTTATACCAAGCTCCCCAAGAGCATGGGCCATATACTCATGGGACTCAGGTTAAAGGACCGTTTAACTGTGGGGAAGATACTTGGGCTCGGGTTTGAACGTAAACTCTAGGACTCTTAAACATGGCCCCTCAGCCTGAGTCAGCTGGCATGGGCCAGTGGCAGGTGTTAATTGCAGTGTAGATATGCCCAGAGAGGCTTAGCTCTAAAACAATAAGAATAAAATCCTTCTAGGGTGTATTCTGTTTTTCTGTTCAGTGATGTGTCCCTCATCTCAAGGGATTCCAAAGTACTTTATAAAGTACATGCAGATATCACTTCACCTACTACAAAAATGCAGTGATCTCTTGGGTAGAAAGCAGCACAGCCATTTCTGTACTTAGACTATGAAGTCCTTTGGACAGGTGCTTTATTTTCCTGTATCCGCAGTGTCTAAGCACAAAGCATCTTCATTCTGACTACACCACCTCTACTAACAATGCAGAGAAGAATACTGAATCCATCTGAAAACCACAAAGGGAATTTGGGGACGGAAGGGGGCAGAATGGGATTACCTAACCCAGAGTTTTTCCAGGATGGCAGTTATCAACCTGACTCTTAAATAATGCACTGGACTGTTAATGAGCAGAGGTATTTGGGTGGTCAGTTTTAAACCTTGCCTGAAAGGGAACATTTTCGCAGCACAGAATCATGTGAACAAAGGCCAGCTGCTAAGATATCTTTAAGGGAAACTAAGAATCACAGAAGGGAAGTCCATGTGGGTCATACTACCATGAGGTTCACCGCAGACACTCCATAGCTATGATTATAGGTGTCAATGTAGACATCTGGACAGATATATTTATGGATTGGTTATCTTAGTTCTGGAATGGACATCTATAGGATATTTCTATATACAGTGTTCGTCAAGATAACTTGAAGCAAGTTCTCATCTATGCCTATATTTCCCTCAGGTCAATTTGTATGTCATTGACTCAGAGGACTGTGGGGGCCCCCAACTTGTTGGATGTTCCTAAGCCTGGCCCTAACGATCATAAAGTTCTAGTTCTCACACACTCTTGAAACCAGAGATTTATCCCATTTATCCCTTTACTAAGTAAAAAAATGACCTAACGTCCTCTCTCAGTTAATAGCCATAGGGGTTTTCTCGCTACTTAAAATGATGAAGATTCTCCTAATCTTTCGAGGAGGATGTCCTAGAAAACTACTGGACTTTCACCTGAGATTTTGAGGAAGCTGAAAGCAATTCCCCTTTCTACAAAGAGACTACAGGGGGAAGGTGAGAGTGGGAGAGAGAATGATTTTTATCATTGAGTTCTCAAGGAAATAAATCCCTTGAAAAGGCAGAGGAATTGTTAGACTGAATCACATGCAATATCTCATCTACCTACTCCCGTCTGACAGTGGCTAGTGCCAGATGCTTCACTGGAAGGGGAAAAAGCCTCTCAGAGAAGGAAGATGTGAGATCATCTGACATTACGTTTTATCCTAATCTCTAAAAGTTGCAGATTGGTTTAAGGCACAAGGTTTAACATCCCTTCCAAAATTAGTTCTAAAAACTCTGATATTTTGATATCCATATAGAATGCACAATGCCTTTTTGAATCTTAAGCTTTTGGCTTCAATGCAGCAATGAAGTCCGCCATCTAATTACACATGAAAAAAGTATTTCCTTTAATTCGTTCTGAATTTGCCATGTTTCAATTTTGTTGTGTGCCCTCTGTTCTTGTGTTATGTGACATAGGAACAGACGTTCCCAGTCTACCATCTCTAGGACATTATTGTATATATGTCCATCATGTCCCCTCGTACTCTCTAAGGTAACAATTCCAACCTTTCCGATCTTGCTTCAGCTGAGAGAGTCTTTTCAGGTCCTTGGTCTTTTTTGCTGCTCTTCTCTGAACCCCCTCCAGCTGTATTTTATTTTTAACAGGGAACAGCCGATACAGCATTTGGAATTCCAGATAAGGCCACACCAATGATTTAAATAAAGGTATTCTAATATTCTCCATATTATTCACCATCTCATTCTTTGTGCAACCTAACATCTTGTTAGCTACTCTGACCACTGCTGCAAGTTGAGGCTTTTATTAAGTTGTCTATAGGGACACTCAGATCCCTTTTATGAGTTGATACAATTATTTAGAATTCTGTAAGTTGTATGTGTAGTTTAAATTTTTTGCCCTAATGCATTTCTTTGCATCTGTCAACCCTGAATTTCTGATTGGTTTATTTCAGGGGTCGGTAGCCCCTGGCACGCGTGCCAATCCTGAGCGGCACGTGGCGCCACCGAGTTTCCCTCCGCTGGTCCTGCCCCCACAGCGAGGCCTGGGGCCACAAGAGTCCTGTGCGCCATGGCTCCTGTCCTCTGCTGGCCCCACCCCGGTGCTGGGGAGCACGGCCAGATGGGGGCAGGGCCAGCAGGGAGAAGGAGTCTCTGTCTCTGCTGCCAGCACCTGCTGAGGCTATGATGGGTGGGGCTGGCACGGGGGCCGGCAAAGGTTGCTGACCCCTGGTGTAGTTGATTTAGATCTCTCTCAAGTTCTCACAGTCCTCTTGGGTCCCGTCTAACCTAAATAAGATTTGGCATCTGCAAAATTTGCCAAATCGTCATCCACACCCTCTTTTTATACCATTCCAGGTATTGAAATACAGGTGCAGAAGTTTGCTGTCCGTGTTATTAACCTTTTTGCATGGTGAAAACTGCCCATTTAATCCTCTTTGTTTTCTGTCTCCTAGTCACTAGTTTTCGATCCATGACCATACGTTGTCTCTCACCCCGACTGCTTAGCTTTTTTAGTAGCCTCTTGTAGGAGAGTTCGTCAAAGGCCTTTTATTAAGGGACCAAATATATTTCGTCAGCTGCTGGTTCTCTATCCACTACTCGACTGACATGGTCAAAGAACTGTAAGAGATTAGTGAGAGGCGATTTTCTTTTACTGAAACTGCTGCTTATACCCTTTCATATTGTGAACTTCCAAGTGTTTTTAATTATCATTTCAATTAAACTGCCAGGTAAAGCTGTAAGGCTTGAAGGCCTTTAATTCCACAGGATCACCCCTAGAGTCTTTTCAAAATATAGTTACAACATTTGTTACCTTCCAAACCTCCAGAACAGCAGCTGGTTTCAATGAAATGTTGCATATTTTGTTATCAGCTCCGTTACTTCATACTACAGTGTCTTCAGAATTTTTTGATGGACCATTTCAGTCTAGTGACTTGCTGCATTTTTATTCATCAGTTTGCTTCCGCATCTCCTCCTTTGACATCTCAATCTCAGAGCATCTCATCTTTCTTATCAGAAAAGAGCTCGTCCGTTGTAAGAAACTCCCTAATATTTTTGGCACTGAAGAAAATGCAAACATCATTTAACTTCTTTACAATGTCCATCACTCCCTTTAACTTGGTCACAAAATCATAGAAGATGAGGGTTGGAAGGGAACTCAAGAGGTATCTAGTCCAACCTCCTGCTCAAAGCAGGACCAACCTCAGCTAAATCATCCCAGCCAAAGGTTCATCAAACTGCATGTTAAAAACCTCTAAGGATGGAGATTCCACATCTCCCTAGGCAATCCATCCCAGTGCTTCACCCCCTTCCTTGTGAAAAAGATTTTCCTAATATCCAACCTAGATCTCCCCCACTGCAACTTGAGACCATGGCTCCTAGTTTTGACACCTGCCCCCACTGAGAACAGCCCAGCTCCATCCTCATTCGAACCCCATTCAGGTAGTTAAAAGCTGCTATCAAATTCCTCCTCCTTCTTCCCTTTTCCACCAGCCCAGTTCCTTCAGCCGCTCCTCATAAGTCATATGCTCCAGTCCCCTCATCATTTTTGTTGCTCTCAGCTGGATTCTCTCCAATTTGTCCACATCCTTCCTGTACTGGGGGGCCCAAAACTCCAAATGTGGCCTGACCAGTGCCGAACAGAGGGAATAATCACTGCTGTCAATTTGCTGGCAATGCTCCTATTGATGTAGCCCAATACGCCATTAGCCTTCTTGGCAATAAGGATGCGCGGCTGACTCACACCCAGCTTCTTGGACTGTAAACCCGAGGTCCTTTTTTGTCGAACTGCTGCCAAGCCTATTGGTCCCTGCTCCATAGCATTGCATGGGAATCTTCCATCCTGGCTATTTCTTACCAGCTGCCAATTAATATATATCACGTCATCTTCATTTTGGTTCTGTCTTAACAAACAGGTCCAAAATTTGTTACCTGGACCTACTTTATGGTACCTGACTGGTAGACACCTGACTCCTCCTCCTGGTGTGCTACATAATAAAGTACCTGGCGCTGCCTCCAGTGAGAAAAGGGGTTAATCATACAAAGGCTGTGACCACCGCATTTGAACTAACTCATAATTCAAACTTGTATAAGCAAATAAATAAAAAACAGTAACTAAACTTTTAGAATTTGAATAAAGAGAAATATGCAATTCATTAAAATGTTTATTAATTATTAGAAATATTAATGATGCTTTTCAATTATTGAAGGCTATACTGGCAAGCACACTAATTCACATGACCACTCTCTAACGTTCCTAACCAAATACAATTTCCCACTCCGTTCTGTCTCAGGTGGAGCACATGGAGATTGTATTACAGGCCTGTCAGAAAATACTATTAGAAACACACAGCAGAATCCTAGACATGTTGGCTAGAAAGAGACCTTGAGAAGTCACCAACTCCAGACCCTGCTCTGATGTAGGACCAAGGAAAGCAATACCATCCTTGCTAGGTGTTTATCCAACTTGTTAAAAGCATCCAGTGATGGGACTCCATGACTTCCCTTGGAAATCTATTCAAGAATTTAACTACCCTTACAGTTAGAAGGTTTTTCCTGTTACCTACCCTAACGCTTCCTTGCTGCAGATTAAACCCATTAGTTTTTGCCCTACCTTCACTGGACATGGAGAACAACTGATCACAGTCTTCTTTAAAACAGCCTCTCACATCCACCCTCAATCTTCTTTTGCCAAGGCCAAAAAAATCGGGCATGTTTGACCTAGGTCCAGTTTTCTAAACCTTTTATCATTTTTGTTGCTTTCCTCTGGACTCTTTCCAATTTGTTCACATCTGTCCTAACTTCCCTGTTATTTATTGCCAGCTGTAATTTATGCAGTTTATTAGCTCCACTAGGATGAGATTTCCAGATTCTGAAGGATTTTTGTTTGACCCAGAAAAATCTCTTGAACCTAATACCATGGTACTGTCCAAACACTGCGGTGTTACTATAGTAAAACGCCACGTTTTGGACTATTACTGTAAAATACACCACCACTCTATAGCAGAATAAACCCTGGATTTATCATACTGATGCAATTAGTCTCCAGTACCCCATTACTCTGAAGTTCACAACTTAGGGTTATCATGAATGCTTACATCCTTCTCGCCTCACATCTAGGCTCTCTCCAAATCTTATTATTTCACTCCCAAACACTTTCATAGCGTCACATCGCAAGTCTCGTACCTGAGCTACTACAGCCTTCCTTATCATCACCTATCCGCCAATCCCCCACGGGTAGCACTTCCTCTCCCCCACCTAAAATCCAGCAACTAACACAATCTCGTTGCAGCTGCACTGGCTATGTCACCGTCTTCCAACCTCAGAGACCCTTTGATGTCTCCCTATATCTAATTCAAAGTCAGCATCGCTTGTAAAGGTGACTTGCAAAGACAAGAAAAATCTACTGCTTTTTGTTGGCTTCTGCGGTACAGACTACCTGAAAATTAACTACTGCTTCTGGTGGTTTTTTCCATCTGTATTTACCCTGGTTTTCAGGAGGCCTGAGAGAATTATCCATTCTCTTAATTTTCCATTTTCCCAATTATTTTAATTATCCATTTATCCCTCCAATTATTACCCACTCTCCCAATTATTTTAATTATCCATTCTCCCAATTATTTTAAGCATCACCACCTTCCTTTTCTAGCCATCACTTCCCTCTCTTCGTGCTCTTTGTCTAATTTAGATTGCAAGATCTTCCCTGCATGGACTCTCTTCTCATTTCCATAAAGCAGTAAAGTTTTGGCTTTGTATCAATGCTTATTGATAATCTAGTCCAACACATTTACAGCACTCTTATCTGCTACGAATACACCAACTTTCTGGTAGCATATGAGGAGAAAGATGTCATAAACAAAGGCAGAATACTGAATTCCTTTGCTTTCCCTTGCCTTTGCAGCAGGGGTTTTGGCATCAGGAAAAATCCTGACCTGCTTTTGTTATGCAAATATGGGTAGAAAAGCTAGAAAGTAGCAACACTAAGAAAATGAATGGAAGTTACACTGAGGAGACACCAAACTTCATTGACCGATACCCTGAAGCAATGGAGGAGTAAAGTACAGGACAAGTAGAGACAGAATGAAATGTATTCCCTGTTTGCCTGTAGGAGGATTAGCTCACAGAGCCTGCAGTTGGGACACGTCACAGAAGCCACCAAATGAAACATATACATTATACAGGAATGTTAGCCACTGTGGCCTCACACTCCATTTCCCTTTTCTAACAACAGACTTTATAATCAAAACACAAACTACATTAAAATAAGGACATGAGCTGCTCTCAGTGAAGTTTTATCTGTTGTTACTTCTTCCTCTGGCTTTGATCAGGCATGAACTGATCTCCTCTTAAGGAACTCTTACCAGGTTGTGGGGGGTGTGGGGGTGGCATCTGGTGATGCATCATAGGGTACGGAGGGGGCTGCTGATGAGGCAGCATGCCCGGATGAGCTGGTGCCCCAAGCGGGTTCATGCCAGGCCCGCTGGAATGCTGATGCGACTGCGTGTTCTGCGTGTGCTGCTGCTCCATTTGCTGGCGGGCCCGTAATTCTGCGTATTTCAGCTGCTCCATGTGGAAATTCTGGCGTTCTGCCAGCAGCTGCTGCCTTTGCTGTTCCAACTGTAGGCAAAACAAGAGAGAAAATGTTCACACTGGAAATATGAAGAGATGTCTGAAGTGCTCCCCACAACGTTAGATGTTCTTATTGCTGATTGGCAACCTACCTGCTCAGCTCTCTGCCATTTTCCAGGCAGGATGACAATGTGTGTCCACTACCACCCACAGCAGTTAGTTAACTCGACCACGATGTTTCCATTCCAGGGAACACTTCGGCACTTTAACTATTGTTTAACCCAAGACTGTGTACACTCTTCACCTCCTCCCACTTCCACGAGCTATCCCTCTCTCCTCTGATCCAATTCCCCCCATGATGCACTGTGGGCAAGACAATCAGAAAGGAGAAACTGGATACAAGCAGAGGAGTCTTCTATGGAAAGATTTCACCACGAAATGCTCCCTCAACAGCTCATGTTCAAAGTTTTACAGGGTCCTAATTCTATGCCTCTATTTCCAGAGTGAAATCTATGGCTCACGGCACCCCTTAACTACTGATTTGAATGGCGGAGGCTAGCACTGTTTCATGTTTGGGCCAGCTGTCTGTTCCTTGAGCTTTCTTTGTAACAGGTAACCTAGACTGTGAATAAATAAGCCAGTTGTGAAAGATGTTTCTTACTATGGTGCTGTCAATAGGATGATGATTTCAGCCATAAACCTTAGCTAACACACCAGCGAAATCTAAGAGTCCTTGTAACTCTGTGTTTTAGCCCAGTGACATATACACAACATAGCTTTCACCAGATCCATCCAAACCAACTTCTGTTCAGACAGTCATCAAAGAAAGAAGCAAAACCATGGGGAACTGGATTCTTGAGAGTCACAGAGCGTTTGCCAGCTTGACGTTATTTTAAAACATCCTCCCTGCTAGCCAGAAGCAGATCGTAGACCAATATCAGCCTCAGACATGCTGCTCGTAAATTCCTTTCCCAGTTTCCCTGCAATCTCAACACAGGTGAGTTATGTTCTGTGAAGAACTGCCATGTCTGGAACCAGACCCAACTCTTCTTTCTCTTCCTCAGGAAGAATGAACAAGAGATGTTGCGATTTCTCAAAAACCCCCAAACCATTTTCCCTGCCAGAAACCAAATACCCATATTGTACAAACTTGCACCTCTTCTCCCACGTTCAAATTGAAGCATTTAAAGCTATAACCAAAGTTAGGGGTCTAAAGAGCAGCGTGTCTGCATTCAGAGTCCTTTTCTTTGCAAACATACTTTAAGGAAGGTTTCTAGAGGAACCCACTCCACAAACAAACATTATGGAGCACATTGTTGGTTACCAAAGGCTGAGTGAAAACCATTCCACAGAGCATGCATTCACCAACAAGCAGATGGGGACCAGAGCTAACGAATAATGCAGAGCTTTTGTGGGAGGCTGTTTTTCAACTTGCAATAACTATAATGTGTTTATTCATGCTGCCATAATTTCTTTGTCCTTGACCAATTTGACTCTTTACCAGGAGGAACCTGCTAAAATGAAAAGACAAATACACCAATGGTGTAATGGGGCGTGAGTGGAAACAGAAACAATAGGTGGCAGGCAGTTCACAGCAGAATTACGTAAAGCACCCTGAGAGCAGCGCTTAGTAAAAAGAGATACCACTGCAGCCCATGCTTACATTCTGCTTTTCCATCTGCAGGCCACCCTTGTTACAATCCACACACAGAGGGCAATCCAGTAGAATGTTATTACAAATTTCCCCACCATACAAACAAATGTCTAACAATATGCATCAGATCTAAATGCTGATGAAAGCTTTTCTTCTATGCATTTTCCCCACTGGGATGGCAAAAAAGATAGGTGGGCAAGAGCCAGACAGCCAGCCACACAAAACAGAGACTCGGGAAAGATGAGCTGAAATACACCGATGCAGGTCACAGCCCAAAGTAGCAGGTTCCACCTGCTAGCTCTGAAACTGCTGGGCCACACTCCTGGAGAAATACAAAAAGGCAGGTTTAAAAAGACACGTAACATATTTTTATGTCCATATGGAGCAGGGCCTCAAGAGAGTTTGTTGTCAAAATACATGAAGCAGGAGGTCAGTGTGTATGCCTTTACCATTCAACTCTCAAAGCCAAGTGACAATCTAACAATGAAAAAACCACAGGAGCTAAATTAGATTGCCTCAGCCTGGATCATAGCGCACATCTGTCCCCAGCACAAACCACTGCATTGACAACTGGACTCCTGGAGGTGACAAGACACGGACAAAAGTGCTGTGGCCAGGAGTGACAAAGTTCCTCGGTACATTTGCTGCAAATGTTTATAACAGGGAAAGTTTAGAATGACGTAATGTTTGCAAGCTGCCGCAAAACAATGCACAATTAGAATGACTTATAAATATCTAACATGCACACACTCTAGCAGCCATCACTGGTTTAACCTTCTACCTACCCACGCCTTTCCGTGACAAACAGAATCCATTCAATCATGTGTTACCACAGTTTCTGGGATAACAATGCTGCTATCAATAAAATCTCCAGTTGCACAGAATCAGAGGAAATTGAACAAAACGTGTTATGCATAAAACCTCATCCCTCTTCCCTCCAAGCCCCACTTGCAGATTTCTTTTAACAGTTTACAAGCAGGTGTCCTTTACTCTAACAGGGGGCTGGGACAGCTGAAGTGGAGCTGTATGGACATGTGGCTATGGAACCATCCCCAGTTCGAAGGAATTTCTCTTTGGATTAAATGTAATTACTCCACTAAATATCCAGAGGTTGGTAGAATAAAGTTTAATTTTGGCCACCAGGAGCTGGGAGGGAAGAGGGGTGGTGCAGTGTGTGGAAGCGGATGGACTCATACATCAAATATTAAAAAGGAAAATGTCAGGATGCCTCAAAATGAAAAAAGAAAAGAAAGAAAGCATCACTGTTACCAAGTATTTCCCCTAAAGATAAGAAAATCTACAGAGGACCTTTTCCACTTAGTTACTGCCATTTCTTTAGTTGCCAATCAGTGTCAGAGGCAGACACGCATGGTGGAGCAGCTGAGGACACTAAGCAGAGAAGAAACTCTGACATTCTGCTGTGATAAAGACCACGGTTTGTCAAATTCTATCAGTCTGACTAATGCTAAGATCTGGATGTAAATGCCATTCAATTTACACGTCAGGACTGCCACTATTTTGTAAGAATTGCACCTGTATTTCCCCCACTCTGCGGTCCATGCCAGGAGCGTCCAGGCAGATCTCCAGCTGTCACATATCTGGGCAGGCAGCCTTGTCCCGCTGCCGTCTGATCAGAGGTGTTTGGGCTGCACAGCTCCGTCGTAAACTGTGACATCCTCAGCAAGCCAGTCTGTCTAAAGACTAGCCCGTTTGATGCTCTCCAAGGACTACGCACAGCGTGTTGCCAACAGTTACACATTACTGGGGACAGCTCTCTCTAAGCAAGCACGTTTATTCTTAAGATAAAAGTATGGCAGAGAAATCATATACAATGATCAAAAGATTTAAAAACATACTATGGCAAACTGCCAGTCCCCCTTAGTGGGTCTCGCACTTCTGTCAGGATGCCACCCGTTGCCCCATCTCCCCAACAGTTGGAGGCTCCGCCAGCAGGGTTCTGTGGGTCCTCCAGGGAGAAGTAAGAACATCCCTTGAGCTGAACCCAACACTTCTCACCCCAAATTTGTGCTACCTGGTAGAGTAGGTCGCATCGGAGTACGTAGTAGGGTCCGGGCCCCTTGGCTTTCCCTTCTACTGGCACTATATTTACCTCCACTACTTCCTCTTTCACATTCCCAGCTTAATCTTAGTAATTCTGAACTCTGAGCCTATGTCTACACTGCATCTGGACACCTGTGGCTGGCTGGAGTCAGCTGATTTCTGCCGGCACTGACAGGCTGTTTAACTGTGGTGCAGGTGCTTGGGCTCCATCCAATCCTGGGACCCTTGCACCTCACAGAGTCCTAGAACTGAAAGTCCACAGCACAGTTAAACAGCCCCTGGCCTCAGTCCTGAGTCCACTGGCATGGGCCAGCCATGGCTTTTTAATTGCAATGTAGATATACCTGAGATGAGCTAATAAGAGCTGTATCTTTAAAGGGTGGGGAACAGATGAAATTGCTAATACACCAATTGTTCTGACACGCAGAGATCTTGCCAGCCACTGGCTTGCTCTAGGATACTATAGAGAATTAATTTCCTGCACTTACTGCCTCTTTCTCTCTGTCCATGATTGTTTCCAGCTCTTCAAAATGACGAAGTTTGATCTCCAGTTTCTTCATTTGTGTTTCCACCAGAAGGGCTACTAAAGACTTGATCTTCCTTTCTTCCACGGCTGCTAGGTGCTGAGGGGGGGAGGGGGGAAGAAAAACGCACGATTTTAGCACCCACACACACAACCTTTACAAAACAGACAGCTCACTGTTCTAAGGGACTGAGTAACCAAGTATGAATTGTGGCCTAGAGTCTCCATTTGTTCACTTTTGCTAAATGTTTATTTTCTTTTTCTTTTCAATCCTTTATCTTCAAAAAGATAACCGTTTTAGTATTTCTGAAGTCTTTATTCAAAGTAGATAGATGTGAAACGTGTCTATAAATGAATACTGGAGAAGCTCACACCCCTAGACAAGGGGAGAGTGCGGTAAAACCTTGCCACTGGAGTAAAGGTATTCCAATGGGGAGGCAGGGGGCTAGCAAGGGGTCAAAGGGTACAAGATTTGTGGTGGCTCAGTTGTGGTGTCTGGGAGGTCACTACAAAAAGGATCTCAGGAAGACTGAGGAAACGAGAGAAATTCTGCTGGTCTAGAGATCTTTGCTCAACTGGCCTGGAGGTTATGTGACTGGTTCAAAGTAGATCCTATTACAATATTTAACAGCCAACAGGGAAAATTACAGCTCTGCCCAATGCAGAAATTCCATTTCAATCTAGGGCTAAGTATACACAGATGTAAGTAGCCGTGCTTGCCTGTCAGTGTGAAAAACCCCCAGCAGCGAACCAAGGAGGATGGGGGACAGGGCCCCGGACACTGGGCTGCAAAGGGGTGCTGGCCTCACTCTTCAATAGATGCAGGAGGCTCAGAGGGGACAGAGCCTCATGCAGCCCCCCCCCACGTCCTGAAGGGCCAGCCCGGTTGCTCCTGCCCCCTATGGCGTGAGTGCGTGCGGCCGCCCCCCAGCCCTGTTGGAGCAGGCGCCAGGCTGGAGAGGTGGCACAAGTGCTATGGGGGTGAGGGACAGTGCTCTCCCCACTTGTGGTGAAGGCAGGATCTGCTCCCCGCCCCCCTTTCTTGGGGGGCAGGGAGTGAGGCTGCTGTGTCCCAGCTAGTACTGGGCTGGAGCGGTGGCAGGTAAGTACTGGGGTGGGGCCATTGGGCCTGGCCTTCATGGGGGGGGGGGACGGGGACGGGACACATGCAGGAGGGGGTGAGGCTGCCATGTCCCAGCTGGGACCAGGACTGGCAGGCACCACACGCCAGGTACGTGTTCACGGGGCGTGTGTGTGGGGGGGAAATTTGGCCACCCTCAGGTACATACCCCCCTTCCTGGGGCAGCTGGGGGTGTGGCTAGGACCCCTCTTGCCCTGGGAGGGCACAAATGTGGGCTTGACAGACACCCTGGGTAACCACTGCCCCAGGGTCCCTTTACAACCAGTTTACAGCATTGCTCTTTACGAAAACCTGAAACTACATTCAAACTGTTAGACGGCAGGTTGGTGATACTGCAAGAACTGGGCCTGGGGATGGCTTTGGGAACCCTATGCTCTAGTGGAGTGGTTCTTAACCTGGGGTGCATGCATCCCCTGGGGGTGCGAGACATGCCAGATTTTTTTAGAAGGTAAATCATGGAAAACACATGAGCTTTGATTAGGGGGGTGAGAAGAACATATCTGAGAACCAAACGGGGGCCGGCTGCAGTAAAGGTTAAGAATCACTGCTCTAGTTTCACTAGACTGAGGCACTATGTGGTGCTGCCATGTTGCTTGGGCCATCAGAAGAGGAGAAAAATAGCTGACTCTGCTGAACAAGAATCTCCTACTGGCCATGTTACAGGGAACTGTTAGTAGGAAAAGCTCATCAGTGATCTTCGCATTGGAGCGGCTGCCAGGACTTCCCAAGTTCTAATGGTCTTTCTGACAATCACTCCAAGCCGCTTCATCACTACGCCTGAGTTTTCCTGTCTGCAAAATGGGGATAAGAATAATGAGCTACGGGGACAAGCATTAAAGAATATAAAGCATTTTAGAAGTGCTAAGTATTACCACATACACTTGGGAAAGCCAGATTACGTCCTTGTATCACGATGGTGTATTTTCCATCCTAGCATAACTGAGGAAGATATTAAATAGCAACAACTGAAGTTAGACATTCTAAAGTCAGCCAGTTCAGATATGTTGCATCCAAGAGTTTTGAAAGAGCTGGCCTAGGAGCTCTCTGAACCACTAATGTCGATTTTCAGTACGTTTTGGAACACCAGGAAAGTTGCACTGAACTGGAAGAAAATTAATGTTGAACCAATATTTAAATATTTAAAAAGGGAAAACAGGGAATCATGTCAAGCTGAGATCAATCTCAGGCAAAATAATAGAAGCGCTGACAGGGCACATGATTAATAAAGACTTCACAAAGGATATTATTATTATTAGTGCCCATCAATGTGGGTTTAGAAAAAACAGATCTGCCAAAATAACTTCATATATTTTTGATGAAATCAAAAGTTTGACTGATAAGATAATAGTATTTAATACACAAACATCTTGTGACATGGTGTACATTGAAGTAGCTCTCAGGACTCACATTGGCCACAGCGATATGATTATGATACCTTTTGTACAAGATATGCCTTGTAAGATATAATTTATAAAGTCTTGACCCCATGAGAATTGCTATCCTGTTGGATTGCATGTAGTAATATTTTAGGTGAAGTTATGAAGTGCTGCCGTACGTTTGATATGCAATATGTGGTGAGCGGGGAATGCCCACAGCCACGCTTTTAGTGACAACAAAGCAGGAAATATCGCTGGTCAGAGACACATTGATGGCTCATCAAGAAGAATCCAGACTCCCAGGCAATCCTCAAAGAGATGAGGTATGCAATGAGTGCAGCCTAATTCCCATGTCACAGCAAGGAGCTTTCTAGCAGCTGGAAGAAAGTATAAATGAGGGACAATGACATCACTAGTTGGCTAGAAGATCGTCTAGAAGACAAAGATTTTGATCTGGGGAGCTTGGTCCCAGGTTGGGAAGGGTATCTAGGCTGTGAATTAGGACTGAGAGCTGCCCATAATATCTATGAGACTCAGAAAAGTGGTTTGATTCAAGTTTTTCTTAGTCTGTTAAACGTAGAATTGAGACTGAGTTTCTATATTTATTTCTTAGGTAACCAAGTTTGATTGTTGTGCCTGCTACTTATCACTTGAAATCCATCTTCCTATAATTAGTAAATCTTTGACATTTCACCTAAAGGAGTGGTTTTGGTCGCAGTCCTTAGGCAACCTCAGTTTGGATTACAGAAGCTGGGGCGCGTCCACTTTCTTTTCATGAAATGGCAAACTAATGAATGAGCTTTCCCTTTCCAAGGCGTCTTGAGCAGTGTGAGGCGGCATATTTCCGGGGGTGCCAGGCTGGGCTGATTGACTGGCACCTCTCTCTATATGACTTTTGGGTGGCTACTGGTGTCTTTCAGTTGGTGTGGGGCTCAACATACCGAAGGCTGAGTGATCACAGTGCTAGAGGGGTTTGCAACTTGTCCATGGCACTCAGATTCTGCACAGGCTGGAGAGTTGCAGACTGTACCCTGGGGGAGCCCATCACAATTCTGTAAGCCATCTGACTTGGTACTGTGTGACATTTCGATGAGAAAAAGTGGAGCAAAAGCAAACCAAGATGACACTTTACATGGAGTAAAAACTAGCTGACTGATTGGTCTCAAACTAGAATTGTAAACGAGGAATCATCATCAAGCAGGTCCCCCTCGAGGGCAGTCCTGTAGGGATCAATACCATTCAATATTTGTATCAATGTCTGGAAGAAAAACTATTATTGATCAAGTTTGGAGATGCCTGAAAGATTGGAGGAGTGGTAAATAATGAAGGACGGGGTCACTGATAGAACATGAACTATCCACAATGACCCCAAGATCTCTCTCGAGTAGTAACAGCTAATCTACAGCTCACCATTTTGTATGTATAGTAAGGTTATGGTGGATTCTCCATGACTGGACATTTTTAAACCACGACTGGATGTTTTTCTAAAAGATTTGCTCTGGTTCAAACAAAGTATTTCATGGACATTCTCTGGCCTCTGTTGTGCAGGAAGTCAGACTAGCTCATCACCAGGAGCCCTTCTGGCTCCATAATCTATGGATCGGCAATCTTATCACAGCCTGTTTCGCTCAACCCCGCGATAAGCTAAAGGGCATCATATTCATCTGCAGTGGAAAGAGCATCCAGGGGTGAAAAAAAATGAAAAAGACCCTAGGTCCTGAAATGCATTTTCATGGTGAGAGAAAATTAATTCAGCGATTTGGGGCCGAGAAGGGAAGAAATGCAATAGGGCATATTACAACGTTACCCCCCACCCTACCCCATTTCTACCCCAAAACTAATTTTTACCACTTGGAGCCTTTCACCAAAGGAGTTAAAACACTTTACAAACTGCATGTGTATCATGATTATTAGTTCCAGTCTACACATGGGAACCTGTAGTGCAGATGTAAATGCCAAGTTACTAGCAGACGTGCAAACTGAAGCCAGATCTCCTAATGATTAGCTTCCAACTCATCACTAGACTGTGGTGCTTCCAGAAAAATATTGACTGACACGCTGTTTTGAAATCATCATCCCACAGACACCAACCTTCCTCAGAAAAGCTGATTGCAAGATTTCTCCTGTGATACTTAAACGTCTATTTCTAATACAAAGTCTGCAATACTGTAATAGCTTTCCATATAATCCAGAGTTCGTGGTCTGGGATTTTAATATTAAAATTGAAATTATACCATCTCAGAGAAGACATGACTCACTCAAGGCCTTAATGTTGCCTGAATTTTTAGTGCAAATGGGAAGAGTGTCCTTGCTGCACTGCAGTCTATTCTGGAGTGTGAAGATCCCAATCACAGGACATTATTTTCTCTAATACAGACTTTCCCTGTATGCCTTTGTCAAAATGACTTCATCAGCCAAGCCCTCTCTTTCTCCAATGTCTACCCTAAAGGATGAAAATGGGGACATGAGCTTTTCTGGGAGCAGGAAGCCTCTCAAAAGACAAGATTACATTTCACTCCTATTTACATTTTTATTGCTTGCCTGAAAATGCTCATTGATGCATGGTGTGCTGAAGTGAAGTAACTCTCAATGTAAGTGCATAATGTTCAGATTATAAAGGTTTTTGCTATTTACAGAAGATTTCATCTCTACCCTTTAAACCTAGATGCAGACACACAAAATTATTCACAATGAAGCCAGGTAGTCTGAAGCAGCAGTCTCTCTCTGGGAAATTAGTCTCATAATATGGGACTAGAATTTGACGTTCCCCTTACCACTCTGCATTACTTTTCTGCACCAGAAATAAATATACAGCTATAGGTATCTAACAGATCAGGAATCCAGAAGGTTCCACTGAAAAGTCACATACCAGGGGTCCCCTAATCTTCCCCCCAATGGCAGAGGTTCATTGTGCTCATTCCCCCTCAATGCCGAGGGCTCTCTGTGGTCATCCTCTTTCTCCCCCACTATTTCCAACATGTCTGGGTCCTCCAACCACAGCCCATCAGAGCTTCCTCAAAGAATCCATCCTGAAACACTTGGAGGAAAATAGAGTGATCAGGAACAGTCAACATGGATTCACCAAGGGCAAATCATGCCTGACCAACCTGATTTCCTTCTATGATGAGATGACTGGATTTGTGGATGCAGGAAGAGCCGTTGACGTGGTATACCTTGACTTTAGCAAGGCTTTTGATACGGTTTCCCACAGCATTCTCGTCGGCAAGTTAAGGAAGTATGGGGTGGCGAGTGGACCGTAAGGTGGATAGACAACTGGCTAGATCAACGGGCTCAGCGGGTAGGAATCAATGGCTCGATGTCTGGTTGGCAACCGGTAACGAGTGGAGTGCCCCAGGGGTCGGTCCTGGGGCACTTTCTATTCAACATCTTCATTATTGATCTTGATGATGGAATAGACTGCGTGCTTAGTAAGTTCGCAGATGACACCAAGTTGGGGGGAATGGTAGATACTCTGGAGGGCAGGGACAGGAGCCAGGGAGACTTGGACAAATTGGAACACTGGGCCAAAAGAAACCTCATGAGGTTCAACAAAGACAAGTGCAAAGTCCTGCACTTAGGATGGAAAAATCCCATGCACTGCTACAGGCCGGGGACCGATCGGCTAAGTAGCAGCGCTGTAGAAAAGGACCTGGGGGTTATGGTGGACGGGAAGATGAATATGAGTCAACAGTGTGCCTTTGTTACCAAAAAGGCCAATGGCATATTAGGCTGCATCAGCAGGAGTATTGCCAGCAGATCGAGGGATGTGATAATTTCCCTCTATTCGACACTGGTCAGGTCGCATCTGGAATACTGTGTCCAGTTTTGGGCTCCCCACTACAGAAAGGATGTGGACAAATTAGAAAGAGTCCAGCGGAGGGCAACAAAAATGATTAGGGGGCTGGGGCACATGACTTATGAGGAGAGACTGAAGGAACTAGGCTTATTTAGTCTACAGAAGAGAAGACTGAGGGGGGATTTGATAGCAACCTTCAACTACTTGAAGGGGTGCTCCAAAGAGGAGGGAGCTAGGCTGTTCTCGAGGGTAACAGAGGACAGAACAAGGAGCAATGGTTTCAAATTACAGCTGGGGAGGTCAAGGTTGGATATTAGGAAAAACTTTCTCACTAGGAGGGTGGTGAAGCATTGGAATGGGCTACCTAGGGAGGTGGTAGAATCTCCATCTTTGAAGACTTTTAAGGCTCGGTTAGACAAAACCCTGGCTGGGGTAATTTAGGGGGAGTGGTCCTGCTTTTTAGCAGGGGGTTGGACTAGTTGACCTTGTGAGTTCCCTTCCAGCTCTATGATCCTATGATTCTATTTGTCCCAATCCCCGATTTAGTCCAGCATCCCCCACTCATCGAACAAGGCAGAGGTGCTGTGTGAACCCTCTTTTTTTCCTTTCCCTCCCATTCCTCTTCCCCTCCTTACAAGAGGCTGTGTTCCCCACCTCCCATAGCGGGGTCCCCCATTCTCCACCAATGGAAAGGGGTTCTATGCACATGCCCCCCATCATTACTTGCTGTCTGCGAGACAAAAGTCAGTTGGGAAGGGAGAGATGATACACAAGTGCAGAGAAGCTCTATGCTGTGCTAAAGAGCTGGCAGGGATTACGGCCAACGATGCCTAAAATGATCCTCGAAATTCTGGAATTGAGAGAAGTGGCTTTCAAAGGTTACCACAATACATACAGAAAGAAAAACATAGAAGAGTGTTGAGTTAAAAAAAAGTAAGGGCTTTGCAAATTCAACCAATAATCTGTAGTCAGTTTGCTTCAGAGAAATAAGTAGCTGACAACTGAAGTTCCTTTTCCAGAGGATCTAACAGCTTTCCCTAGCTCTACCAGAGTGTTATATTGATCTCTCCCAAGCACCATCAGCATGGCAATGACTACTCAGTCACTGTCAAAAAATGGAGGACTGAGAAATCTAGCACTGCAAAGTATGCATCTGAAACAGGGTCAAGAGACCTGCCAACACCCACACCGGGGATAAGGCACAAATCACAAAACATTAACACAAGCAGCATAGGAAAGAGATGTGGCAGATAATCTAATTGATTTTACATGCACTTGCTGGGCTCACAGTAATAAGGGGATGTCACAGAGGTAGATAAATTATTGCTGTAGGCTGGATCAGTGGCATTTATTGGTGTATTTTTGCTGTAGGCTGGATTAGTGGCATTTATTGGTGTATTTTACTGTCTGAGCAATTTCAGTGTTGTGGCCCACCCAGCTGGACCTAATAATACATTGTATTTAAAACCTGAACTTGATTTGTGATGCCCAGAATTCAGAAGAGCAGATGAAAAGAACAAAAAGACAAAGAAAGGATTACAGTGAAACACATTCTCAGGGAAGAAGAGAAGATGTCTTAAGTATGAGGAGAGCGGATGAAGATGGGTGTAACATTCATTAAACTGAATGAAGTAGAATACTCAGAAGGCATTTCCAATAAGTACTGTAAGGGAGGGCTGCCATGTGGAACACCGATTCAAGCTATGGCTCATTTGGTAAAGTCAGCAGATAACTTAATATATGAGAAACAGTGGATTGAAAAAGATACATCCAAAAAGGCAGACTGAAAAACAATACATTCAGAGACTAATGGCTGGAAAGTTTAAAAGGCCATTTAACAAAGCAGAAAAATACCATTTTGTCAATGTTCAGCCCTGAAAACCAATAATAGAGGACTATTCACAAGAGGATCTCAGAAGATTATAAATATTGCAATGCTCTGTAAAGTGTCGCACTCATTTTACTGATGAAGAAACAGATGTACAGAGAAGATAAGTGATTTGCCTTAACTCACAGTCAGTGACAGATCCAGAAAGAGAATCTACAAATCTTGCCTCCCAGTCCTGTTCGTTGACCACTACGGGCTCACCCAACAGACATTACACGTGGAAAAGACGACAAATCTTTTTTTGGGACACTGACTAAGTTTACAATGGTAGCATGAAACGATTCACAGGGAAACAATTTCATGAAGTGAGAGTGTTCAAACAGTGGGAGCGAAAGAGCACAAACTATTTATTAGACTAAGGATTAGCAGTTACAGTCCCAGGGGTGTGGAACAACGGGCCATTTTGAATAGATCCCAGTTGAAACTGTAAATTAGCTGCAGTGGATATTTGTGTACAACAAACCTTTGCTTTGGTGGCAGCTGAGGCAAGCGCCGCAGCTGCAGCTGTGGCCACGTTTCCTTCAGAGATTTCATGTTCCACTTTCTTTTTCCCAGCTTCGCTCTCCTTCTCTTTGCACACATCAACATTTTCCTTGTTCTCTTCTGCCTCCTTCTCTTCTAAAGAGATGACCCAATAGTTTTTTACAGTCATTCTTCACTGCTAATGACCATCACACAAGGGACAAGATTTACATAGCACATACCTCTGAGCTGACGCAGCCCCAGTTCATACAACACTCGCACGTAGGTGCTCTGTGTTGTTACAGCCCCTCACCATTTCTCCACATCTGCCACAGAAGCTGTTTGAACACCCCCGGCGGATCGCCCCAAAACCCTCCCGGGTGATGTAATGCTCACAAAGTGCTTTCATTTTTTACCACGTCTCTCCCCTTTTTTCCCTCAGACTTAATACCAAAACATTCATGACCATCTCCATTTTGAGAGGCAATTGGAAACCTAGACTCTTGTTTATCCTCTCTTAAAATCCTGAAGAAAAACCTCCTGTCAGAAAAGATGTGTCAGATCCATATGATATAATCAGAGGAGATTCATGAAAGAAATGAGGTGGTACTTCAAAATACAGGACGAAACAATGATTTTTCAGACCTTTATCCTCAGCCAGTCAAATGAAATGATTTGTGCAACCTCACAAGGAAACAGACAGCTTTTCAGCACAGAGCTGAGTTCATTCATAGAAGCCCCATTTATCTGCTTCTTTACATTAGAAATGGGCCAAGTGATTAACAATGGGGGGAAACTCATTTATCTGGTTGAGTAATCTGCTCACCCAGTACTTAAAGCCGAAATGAAAAAAGTCCCTAAACTGAAGACTGAAATGATTTCAATATGAATTTAGCACTTAAGCTTTTCTGAGAAATGAAGTGGAATATCTACTGCTGAAGCAAGACTCAGACCTGATGGCGAGAGGAAATACTTCTGACACAATTAACTCTATAATCTATTCTCACAGCTTTGGAGAAAGGCTTTTAAAACAAAAATGCAGTTCACATAACAGCTGGTGTCTATTACCTGACTTAGTATCTGCAGTGATTTCATTGTCCAGCTCCTTTTCTGGATTTCTTTCACTTTCTCCTTCTTGCACCTTATCACCGTCCTCTATTTCATTTTCTCCTTTGTTTTCAACCTGGAAGGTTGGAGATGTGGGAAGGAAGAGAGAAAGGGAAACATAAGGGGGAAAAAATCATTTGTTAGCTTGGTCACAGATTCTCTTTGAAGTGCTCAATCATTCTTGGGAAGGTTAACTAAATTTGGGACCGCCTATTAGTTCCTTTCACAACTATGGTCAATATTCTTGGGGACAGAACAGTCATACTGGATCAGACCCATGATCTAGCCAGTTCAGTAAACACCCGATGCTGTTTCAGTAGACAGTGCAAGAAATCCCACAATAGGGAGAGGTGGAATAATCTTTCCAGTCCCTCCACAAAGACTTCATTCTAATCCTTAATAGTTAGAGACTGGTTAGAGAAGCAGGATACAATTCTCAGAACATGGTTATTCAGTTCCCACTTGTATCGACACTGCTGAGGTGGCAGTCCCAGCAGATAAACCTCAGATCTGCATGTGATGTGATGTACTCTAGTTCATTAGCTTCATGCGCTGAATCCATACAGACTGGGATCTTGATGATCAATGTAATACATCGCAGCTCTGTTGTGTTGCATTTATTTTGATGGGGTAGTCCATGTATGGTTGGAAGTTTTGGCAAGCATAATGGACTGCTCTGAGCTCCAATATATTGATACGAAGGGTCGTCTCCTCAGGGTCTACGTGCCCTGTGCCCTAAGGTTTTAAAATTGAGCCCCAGCCTGAGAGGGAAATTTCTATTCTCCTGGGAGGAGGCTATACAAATGGAAATCCCACACACACCTTTCTTGGCTCTTCTACCAGTTAGGAGTATTGAGGCCCTTCTGAGGTACAGACGTGTTTGAACAGACAGTGTTGATGGTTCTCTAACTACGCTTGAAAACACCGAGAATGAAGTCTTTCTAGGGAAGTCAGGACGACATACAGGCTGCTGTATGGCCAAGAATTTGTAGGAAAGCCCTTGCAGGGGTGTTTGTGGATTCCCCTGAATTATTGAAAGAAGGTTGGCCATTATGATGAATCTGCCCCTGGAGAAGTATATTCTGGCAGGAGAGGAGTCCAGAGTGGCCCCTCCGAAGTCTCTAAGTTGTGCGCGTTTGAGTAGACTTCTCCACAGTGAGTTGAGACCCACGGACTGAGACAGAGACAGGGCCTTGCTGATGGATGTCTGCACTCGGAGGAGTGAGAACCCTTTCAGAAAGCAGTCATCCTGGTATAGAAAAGATGATGGCCATCTGGCACAGACAGGCTACCGTGGCCCATACTGGTAGCACTGCCTACCACGAAACATAGGAATTGCCTGTGAGGGATAAATGGCAACATGAAAATAGGCATCCTAAAGTTGGAGGGAAGCAAAGCAGTCTCCTCTATTGAGAGAGAGAATAATTGCTGTTAGAGTCGCCATTTTCAATTATTGGGAGTGGACAAAGGTGTTTAAATTCCTGAGGTCCAGAACTGGCCTCCAGCCTGCTTTTCTTTGGGACAAGGAGTACCAAGAGGTACCTTGCCCTGAGGTGAATGAAAGACATCCAGCAAGGAGTATTAGGTTTCCCAAATCTCCTCTATCAGGACTTCTAAGGTGTCTGCTACCTCCTTTTTATGAGTTCCTGAAAGGCCTTGATGTCCCTGAGAGAGGGTGGCGGGAGAGGTAAGATAGGCTCACTTGGTAATAAGGAAGATTTGTGGGATAGCAGTGTGTCTTTTCCTTCCACTGGTTCCTGTTCCAGAGCCTTTTGTGGGACAGGACCTAAGGGCATTAGTTGACCTTCCTGATTTGACCTCTTAAGATGGC
>ML685864.1:636237-664687 GCA_007922175.1 Pelusios castaneus | reverse complement strand
GCCACGAGTTCTCAAAGATAATGGCCAACTAACTTCGATGGCTAACTTCAAGGCCCGAACTTTGATAAACCTTTCCATAGGTTCTCTTTCATTCCCTACAACCACAATATCTTTACCTAAGCTTTATGTCCAGGGATCCCTGTTTTCACATGGTAAAAAACCCCCAAATTCTCCGATTAAAAAAAGATAATCTGTGTTTCTCCATGATTAAAATGCAATGCTGCATTTGGGTTTCCCAAATCAGAATATATATAGGTATCAGCTGAACACAATGTTTTATTGATACATTTACAATTTTTAAGATGACAGCATAATCCCATACTCCCAATTATCCGATCCAGCCTAAGATCCATTAGATCAAAGAACTGGGGTTTCACTGTATGTGATTCTTTTTTTCACAATGTAAAAACTAAAGATTCTCTGTAAAAATGCAAATTCCATGTTCTTCGACATCTGTTCATGACTAACTAGCCCCCTCATGTCTCCTATCTCTAGATCTTGTTCCTCAAAAGGCCCATGAGACCTCGTCATACCCTGAAAGAAGTGCTGAATCAGACAACAGAATTTTGATGATTTAAGGAATCTATCTATAACTTGAGTTTTGGCTGATTTTAGGAAATTGGTGATTGAAATGCCCCAAGGTAAATGGAGTCAGCGCCATGCTGACAGGGGTGTCTCATCTATTGCCCAGACCAAGGACAATGGAAGGTCGGCAAACCTTGATATTCCCGTTCAAGTGGGAGCATCTTAGTACCAATGGTATGGCTGAGCACGGTGGGAACCAGGCCGACCAAATGTGTCTGCAGAACCGAGGTTTAAAGCTGCTGAATTTTCACAGAAGAACCACCAAGTGTTGTTATTGGGTTTTAAAAGCCACAGAGCCTGGCAGACTTCAGGAAAACTCATGAAGATTTAAGGAAGCGTGGGTAGGGACATAAATAGAGGAGCATGGCTCTGTAGCAGAGAGATCTTGTTTTATTGAGGACCAATCAAGAAAGAAGGAAACAGACTGCAAGAGAGAAACTCCATGATTCGGAGGAGACACCACATGTAGGAGGTAGGATCCTGGACTCCTTAGAGGATTTTGACCTAACTCGAAAGAATGCTCAAGACCACGTCAGGGAAACGTGGGTAGGTGCCTATTTCGTCTAGATCCATATATTTCTCGTGATACCCAAAGTAAATGGCGACTGCTTGCTTTCTTTCTTTTAACCCTTACAAAGCTTGTGTGCAATTTGCTTTCACTCATGTCCCTGACGGGGTGAATTTAGCGTAAGTGCCCAGAAGGCTGAAGTTCTAGGAAAGGGCTTAAGCCACTGGGAAGTCTAAGAGGTCAGTACTACTCCTGGGGGCCTAGGGAAGCTGGGCCATGGAGTCCCACTTCTGTGAAGAGGTAACAGACAATCTGTGCTCAGGAAATGTGCTAGAGAGGCTAAGGGGGAGAGAGTATTGCAGCCAGCTGAGAAAAAGGAAAGCTTAAGCACACACTGGGTTTAGGATGGGGCTCAAACATGGCAGCCTGATGAGGTCATATCTTGGGCACCTGTAACTAGGACTGAGACAAAAATAGTTTTAAAAAAATGAAAAGACGCGTGGCTTTAATAAAAGAGTTCACTGTTTAATCACGTGCTTTGTGTTGTAGTTAAGAACATAGGAATGGCCATACTGGGTCGGACCAGTGGTCCATATAGCCCAATATCCTATTTGCTGCCAGTGGCCAGTGCCAGGTGCTTCAGAGCACTTGCAATCATCAAATGATCCACTGCATCAACTGTTCTGGCAACCAGAGGCTAGGGACACCTCAGAGCATGGCTACTAGCCATTGATGGACTCATCCTTCATGAGCTTAAGCTCATTCTTAAACCCTGTTATAGTCTTGGCCTTCACCACATCTTCTGGCAAGGAGTTCCACATGTTGATTCTGCATTGTGTGAAGAAATACTTAGTTTTGTTCATTTTTAAACCTATTGCCTATTAATTTTATTTGGTGACCCAATAGCTTTTGCATTATGAGAAGGAGTACATAACACCTCATTTACTTTCTCCAACCAGTCATGATTTTATAGACCTCTGTCATATCCCCCTTATTCGTCTTTTTTCCAAGCTGAAAAGTCTGTCTTATTAATCTCTACCCATATGGAAGCTGTTACATACCCCTACTCATTTTTGTTGCCTTTTTCTCTCTGTTTTCCAATTCCAATATATCTTTTTGGAAACGGAGTGATCAGAGCTGCATGCAGTAGTTAAGATATAAACATACCAAGGATTTACACAGAAGCAATATCCTATTTTGTCTTATTAGGTGTCCCTTTCCTAATGATTCCCAACACTTATCTTTTTTCACTGCCGTCGCACATTGAGCAGATGTCTTCAGACAACTATACACAATGGTTCCAAGGTCCTTCTTGAGTGGGAACTGCTAATTTAGACCCCACCACTTTATATGTATAGTTGGGATTATGTTTTTTAACGTGCATTATTTTGCATTTATCAACTTCAATTTTCATCTGCCAAATTGTTGCCCACTCACCTAGTTTTTTGAGATCCCTTTTTAACAGTCTGCTTTGGATTTAACTATCTTGAATAGTTTTGTATCATTTGAAAATTTTGCCACCTCGCTGTTTACCCTTTCTCCCAGATCATTTATGAATATGTTGAACAGCACTGGTCTCACGACAGATCCCAAGGGGACACAATTATTTACTTGTATCCATTCTGAAAATTGACTATTTATTCCTACCCTTTGCTTCCTGTCTTTTAACCAGTTGCCGATCCAGGAGAGAACCATCCCTCTTATACCATGACATCTTACTTTGCTTAAGAGTTTTTGGTGAGAGAACTTGTCAAAGGCTTTCTGAAAATGTAAGTAGACTCTCTACTGGATCACCCTTTACAGTCCCTCAAAAAATTCTAGTAGATTGCTGATGCATGATTTTCCTTTACAAAAACCACATTGACTCTTCCTCAAAAATCTTGTCTATCTGTGTGTCTGATTATTCTGTTCTTTACTATAGTTTCAACTAGCAAATTGGTACTGAAGTTAGGCTTACCAGAGATCGCCTCTGGCGCCTTTTAAAAAAATCGGTGTCATATTAGCTATCCTCCAGACATCTGGTACAGAAGCTGATTTCAATGGCTATGTCTACACTTACTAAAATGAGTTCAAATTAGTTAGTTCGAACTAACTAATTCGAACTAATTTTAGTTAGTTCGAATTAACTTAATTCGAACTAAGCAAGTGCCATTCATGGCACTTGCTTAGTTTGAATTAGCGATCTCCATTGATTTCTTAGTTTGAACTAACCGACCCATTGAAATTAGTTTCAACTAACATGGCCACATTGGTTAATTCGAACTAGTTAGTTCGAATTAACCCTTATTTCTAATACCCTATTCAAAGTTATTAGTTCGAATTAAGGAAGCCCTTAATTCGAACTAACTTGCCAGTGTAGACATAGCCAATGATATGTTACCTACCACAGTTAGCAGTTCTGCAATTTCACATTTGAGTTCCTTGGATGAATACCACCTAGCCCTGGTGCCCTATCACTGTTTAGTTTATAGGTGTGCTCCTAAAACCTCCTCTAATGACAGACCACTTGCTGTCTGGTTAGACTGTAAGCTCTTCCCCACATATATGTATGCTAATCATCTACTGTATTTTCAATTCTATAACAACAAAATATCTTTACTGGCTCATCAAAACCTCAACCAGGTTCTGTTTAGTTAGAAATTTGCTGCATAAATAATTATTGCCCAGTTATCTTACTGTCCCATCCAACCTTGCAAGCTATAAAGAAAGTCATGTTGCACAGTAATCTAATCAACAGTATGCGGGGGTCAACAACATGGACGAAAGTGTAAGTGTTTAAAAAAATAAAAAGTAAAATTGTCACCAGTGCTAGATGCATGGGTATCTCTATGAAGTATGAATGTTTTAACAGTAATTAGTTTTATTTCCAGCTAATTAGTACACCACTGTACATTTGTCCTTAGGATAAGTCTCTTGATGCCATCCCCAGTTCGTTAATTAAGTTATTCTTTTAATGAAGGTTTATGCTACATTTTCAGTAATAAAGACTGGGCTCTTAGGGATGGGAAAAATATATATACAGAGCTAGAAAATTGTGGAGGTTGATTTGAACTCCATTATGGACTAACTGTTCCTAATGTTTTGCACATATTTATTTAGAAGACTGAGAAACACCTAAAAATGCTGAAAATACACAGAGGAGAGGGAAGTGTCAGCATGTAACAAAAGGGAACAGCACAGCCCTCAAGTCTGAATCCCATAGGTATCTTAAAACCCCCAGAGCTTAGTCTCCAGCACCATACATATGTACCCAATGCTCTATAAGGCATTAAAGAGGAATTTTTAGAGTTAGCTCTCAGGCATGGTACATGCCTTTAAATCTAAAGCTATTGGGCACTGCAGGCTGATTTCAAGAATACAGAAGAAATTAACACTCAACACATCTACCTAAATCTCTGTTTAAAGTTTTAGTCGGTGCAAAACGTTTTGATTTTTTTTTTTTTTTTTTTTTTAATATCCCTACTCTAATGGCAGTAGAAGTCTTTCGTCCTAAAACAGAGAAGCTGATGAAGACAGCTTAGTCTCTAACATGTAGAGATAATTTCACAGTCATGTTGTGGTCACAACTTAATTCATCACATATTAGAAAAAACCATGATGTGAGAAGAACAAGGAATAAGAGAAAAACTTTTATCATTTTTCAATTCATCTGATCTGGGACAGACAACTCTGCCCCTTGAAGTATCTGCCTTTGTCTACTGAGAGGAGGTTCAACTCATGTTACAGATTGGTCAGTATGCCCTCTCATAAGGAAAGCATCTGTTCAGGAATTATTTGGTGACCTAGCAATACCATATGGAAAAGACAGATCAGGTGGTCTCAGAGACTCCTGTGCCTGTATTATCATAGAATAATAGGGTTGGAAGGGACCTCACGAGGTCATGTTATAATTATGTATAAAAGAAAAATGACTGATTACGAAATGGGTCATGGAGAACAGCGAAACAATTCTAAAGTTTTTATTCATGTAGATCTCCAAGTCAAAATGACCAATCTCACTTTGCTCTTCAGTTTGAAATTTTACAAGTGACAAAAGAATTCTTGCATGTGATAGTAGAAGGCTATAATTCCAATAAACATGTGACCTCTCTGATGGCAGCCATCGTAACACTGAAAAGTAATATACAACACGTAGATAGGCTTTCTTTGTCTACCCACACCTGTACTGTATGTTCCTCTATCCTCTGAGTAAAAGTAAACTTTCCAGTCTGCTTTAATGCTGACTTGGCGACTAAAAGAAACCATTCAACGGGTCATCATGGTCTGAAAATGATTCAATTCTTAGGATTATACTTTTCAGGAAAATGCTGGTCACCACTTGGGTGACTGATCGGCTTTAATCTAATAAATCACAGAAATCAGAGACTGATGATGCTCATTAATCTCTACTTAGTTCTTAGGAGCCAGTGCGAGACATTCTCCAGCCCTTTCCAGTTTTACCCATCAAGAAGACTATTATAAACATACTTTGCATTTCTAAAGCACCTGCTATCAAAGGATTCCTCAGGTCTTTACAAACACTAAAGAAGCCTCCCCAGGCCTGTGTACAGTACGTATCACCTCCAATTTACAAATAGGAAAACTGACCCCGAGTCACAGTCAACGGCCACGCAGAGTGGAGCCGAAGAGTCACAACTCCCAGTCCCATGCTCTCACTAATACACAACACTCTATCCTATTCTGTTAAAAGAACTTCTTACCAAGACCCACGGTAGACCTAAGATGCAGTTAAAGAAAATATACCATAGAAGCAATGTCACTGAATTAATGAACAATGAGAATCTGAACTTCAACTTTAATATTGAGCATTTAGATTTAGACTCTAAGGTCAGAAGGGACCAGTATGATCATCTAGTCTGACCTCCTGCACAGTGCAGGCCCCAGAAACGCCCCCCCCTGCAATAAGCCTCTAATGAATGACTGAGTTATTAAAGTCCTCAAATCATGATTTAAAGACTTTAAGAGAATCCCCCAGCAAGTGAACCATTCCCCATGCTATAGAGGAAGGCGAAAAACCCGTAGAGCCCTAGCCAACCTGCCCGGGGGCAAATTCCTTCCTGACCCCAAATATGGCAATCAGTTAAACCCTGAGCATGTGGGCAAGTTTCACCAGCCAGTCACCCAAGAAAGAATTCTCTGTAATAACTCAGAACCCCACATCTACCCTCCTTTCTCAGGTCACCCGCATGTCAAGGAAAAATGCGAATCTCTTAAGTGTGATTAGCAAGCCTTTACTTAGATCTGTATACGGGAGCGCTCACGGGGAGAGAACAAAGGAAATCTCTAACCTGTGACATAGTAACAGCCACTCTTATAGATTTTAGTTCATATTACAGAAGTCAAATACAGTCTCTGATAGGTTAGAAAGGCACTCCTCCCAGATACACATTACTCAAGCCTTTACTGAAAACATTTTTGAGGTCACGGAGACCATTCCCAGACAGAAAGATGAAAAAAACAATACAAATCTGTAAACAGCCTGAGCTCAAGGCCGAGAAAGAGACAGACAGCAAAATCCTTTATCAGTGACCCCCCGCTGTAGCCTTTAACAGGCAGATCCCCCACCAGTAGTCAAAGCTCAGTCAATTTCCAAACCAGGCCATCCCCTCCATACATTTATCAAGCTCAGTTCTGAAGGCACTTATGGTTTTTGCCCCCACAGCTCGCCTTGGAAGGCTATTCCAGAACTTCATTCCTCTGATGGTTAGAAACCTGCATCTAATTTCAAGCCTAAATTTCCTGATGGACAGTTTGTAACCATTTGTTCTTGTGTCGACACTGGTGCTGTACTCAAACAATTCCTCTCTCTCCCTGGTATTTATCCCCTCTTTTGGTTGGGCTAAACAAGCCAAGCTCCTTAAATCTCCTCTCATAAGACAGGTTTTCCATTCCGTGGCTCCTCCTCGTATCCCTTCTCTGCATGTGTTCCAGTTTGAATGCATCTTTTTTAAACATGGGGGACCAGAACTGCACACAATATTCCAGATGAGGTCTCATCAGCGCCTTGTATAACGGCATTAACACCTCCCTGTCTCTACTCGATATACCTCTTCTGATACAATCTAGGACTGCACTAGCTTTTTTCTTATCTAACGCCCCTATAAAAAAAATCTAGAGCTCTTTGGTTTGAATTTTGAAATCCTTGCAGTTAATCTATTGTGCTTGTGGAGTTCAGATCCTCAATAAATTCTTTATTGTGCTCTTGCAACAACTACTGTATGCCCTTCTGAACCTTTGTAGCTGATCAGATCTAGGAGAAAGGATCCACCCAGCACAGCCTGCCATCTTTGTAGTGGCATAGAAATTTCCCTCATAAAACACATTTATTTTTTTAAAGAGTATTTCTGAGTTGCAAATTGCCTATGAGAAAGTTTTCTTTATTTAAATCTTTGAGGTGTTTATTAGTTCTGATGTTACCTTGAGGCAACACCACAGTTCTCATTTGGTTTACTTTTTAAATTGTAACTCATGTTTGTTGCAAAGCAAAGGACTAGTTCTTAGGGAGACTAGACTGCCTGAAACACGTTGAATTTTAAAATTCAACAACAAAAAAGCACACAAATAAATCTTATACTTTCCTCACTGTAAGTTTTATTTATTTCCCATACTCCCTTTCATTACAAAACTCAAAGAATGTTCCTCAAATGTCCAAAAAAAAAATAAAATCCCTTCTTGGATGAGACTAAGGGCTACTAAGGGAATCTTTTACATTTCAATTATAGTCGCATTTTCACATGTTCGTAATTCCCGAGGTAACCGAGGTTGTCTGCTAGTGACTGTAATAATAAAATTTGTTTCAATAAAATATAAACCGGTCAGGATGAGAAGTTTAGCCAGGTAGCAGTTGAGAGTTTTTGAAAACTGTCTTGTTGCACTGGCTACGGAGCCATTATTTGGCACAACAGTGCTTTGATTTCAGGCCTCCAGCTGACACGAACCCCTTTACATTTCCTTCTTATACTAGAGGGTGCACGTGCAGGAATACTGAATGAAGGAAATGAAAAAGGAAACAAAAAAAGTCTCTGCTTATTAGTTTTAGGGGAAACTGAATTGAATTCATCTGAGGTTATTACACTGGTTTCTACCTCTACCTTTTAAGCCATTTTAACTACCATAATAGTGGGAATTTCAAAATGAATTTAATGTACTAAGACCACCAGAATCCTGTAAAAAAAAAAAAAGCATGGACACCAAACCTGAGAGGTATATGGGCCTGAGAACAACCTGATTTGACTCTGGAGAGAAATGAGAAAATAAAGGATGCTTATGTTCTAGGGAGATATAGATATTGCCTTATGGATTTTGCTGCAAACCAGGTTAATGAAGAATATACAAAACTGGCAATTAGTTATCTGGAGACCGTGTCCCCAACACAAACTGATGGAGATAACCTTCCTTCCCTTCCAGAGGGAGTGCTTTGTACCCCTCTTACAGGGTGCCAAGGGTTTCCATCTCCCCAGTCCTCTTTAGCAGGTCCTGCATCACAACACTCATCTTTCTGGTGGAGAAAATCTATAGGGATCAGTAAATGATGTTCCTTAAGCAGCAAGAGGCAGATGGCTTTCAGGCATCACAAGGCCATCATCCCACGGAAAAGCAAAGTACCTCCATCCTAAAAGTACACCTCACCCATACCCTAGGAATCAGATGTTCCTAGTCTTAACGGTAACACAACGAGAACAGGGAGCTCTGCACAGTTAGGTAGCAACACTTGTTGGTTAACGATGAGGAACGTATGACCGGTTTTTAAGGGAGCCCCATTTGACCCTACAATTGGAGAAATGAAAGACGTCAAGTCAACGGGGAAATTAGGAAGTGCTGAACCTTAATGTCACTAATCAGATTATGAGCAAGCTACATGAGAGACACTCCCCACTAACCCAACTCCTATCAAAACAAACAAGGAGTCCTGGGGCACTTTTAAAGACTAACATTTAACGCATGAGCTTTCGTGGGTATGTTCCTGCTTCATGAAATGGAAACTGCAGTATATAGAGAACGCTGAGTCTGTTTTAGCAAATCAAAAGTTTTGATTCAAACAGTGTCCATGTGGTCTTTAAAGAACAAGAGATGAGAAGGTGTTTATTTTAAAAGAGGGCAAATTACTTGATACAATGAGCTAGCCATTCAAAGTCTCTATTCAGACCCAAGGTGATGGTGTCAAATTTGTATATGAATTCCAACTCTGCAATTTCATATTCAAGTCTGGTTTTGAAGTTATTTTGCTGATGTACTATAACTTTCATGTCTGTTAAACAAAGTCCAGGGAGACTGAAATGTCCCCCTTCTTCTTTTTGAATGTTCCCATTCGAGTAACTGGCACCATTTTTTCCTCCATGCTCGGTGAAAGGTAGGAATGCCCAACAGTTAGTGCTTCCCTTACCTATACTCTGTGAAACTTCTACCTATTCAGCATGACTCATAGCTGAGCTGTGGCTCCTTACCTGCCCTCTGGGCTTAGGGAAACTTAAAAAAAAATAATTTTAATTAAAAACCATTTTAAAAGGGCTTTTTAAAAACCTTTCTAAAATTAATTTTCAAATACAAATTAATTCAAATTAAATTAATTAAACCCAAATTAATTAATTTTAATTACAGTAAATTTGAATTCAATTACATTTTTAACTGAATTTTAATTAAATAAACTGATGGCTCTTCAGGATTTTAAAAACTGTATTGGTGGCCTTCAAGCCAAACAGGTTGGGAACCACTTATTTCTAATGTAAAATTTTAAGTGTTTATTTGCTTACTCTGTCTTTCTGATGATACTGACATCTTGAATGGAAGTAATTCTATAAGTAAACGTGTGTTTTGTTCAGGTCCCTAAAAGGACGTCGTAAGGCTACCCAGCAGCGCTGTCTCTAGTTCTAACAACTCCTTGTATGAAAAGGTTTCAGTGACGCCCTCCTCGGGCCAGCATCCCAGTCCCCATGTGGCCCTCGCGGTGATTGCAGTTTGAGATCCCTGATCTCATGTGACCTCCTGCCCTCACCCACCCACTCCTGTCACAGACCCCTTCCCAATGACTGAGTTACTGGAGTCCTCAAAGCACGGTTTAAAGACGTCAAGGTACAAAGAACCCACGAGCAAGCGAGCCCCTGCCCCATGTTACAAAGGAAGGTGAAAAACCTGCATGGCCTCCGCCATTCTGCCTTGGGAGAAAATTCCTTCCTGACCCCAAATATGGTGATCAGCTAAACCCTGAGCACATGGGCAAGACTCACCAGCCAGATAGCCAAACAAAGAGATGAACGGGCACACTTTCCCCACAGAACAATAGATAGTTCACTGAAAGCTTGTGCAAGCAGCTGTGAACACCGCATGAATCCGTTATAAGAAGGGATGGATACTGATCACCAGCGCTAAAAAGACACTATACCAGCTCAGAGAGCTCTTGCAAGGACATGAATAAGTAAAATTTTCCAAGATTGTTCATTTTGGCAACGTTTGCACTCAGTCAAGTCACACCCTGAGATGTGTCTGCCAAAATACAGAGGGAAAATGACCATCCTTATATATGTTTACCTTGCCCGTGAAACTTCCAAGCGCACAGACGCAGGAGGAGCTGGCATAAAATCATTCATAAAAACCACAGTGGAGACGTTTAACTTTCTTTCTTTTATGTCTCTCTCTTCCATGCAGAAACTTTTCATCTTTGTCAGTCTCTTAGTTTCCTCCCGTAACATTTTGAGACTTTTCAGTTCTGCTTCTATTAGGCATTTTCAGTTATCCTTGGCCTACCTGTTGCCTCTTGGATCACGGGGCTCCGCGCCAGTGCCTGTCTTATGGTATTTGGGTCTTTCCTCCATGTACGTCCTAGCCACCTCCATTTTTCTTCTGTCATTTGTAATTTTCTTCTGGATATTGAGGACTTGGCTAAGGCAAGGTTTTTGAAAACCTGGAGTTCAGGTAGGAACTTCTTAATAAGTCTCCAAGTTTCAGCACCACAGAGCAAGACTGGCTTTACAGGGTGCTGAATGCTAAGTGAAGTTTGGAGCGCAAGATTTCTGCTCCTTCAGATTAGCTTTAGACTGGCTTTCGCTACTCTGGATTTAAGGCCTTTATCGGTTCCATCTGCAGTACACACTGTTGCCAAGACTTGTGAAACATCAGACCTCTTCTACATCTGTCCCAGACTGTGCCTTGACATGGATGGAAGGCTTGAGTGCCCTCATGATCCCAAGAGCTATGATGGTCAGAGTGTAACTGTTGACAGAGCCACCATTGCCGGACAGGTTGATGGATAGGAGCCAGACTAAAGAGAGTCCACCGGCCTTCCTGGTAGTGGGTCAGAAGGGGTTAATGGCATGCTCCTGTTTTTTGTTTTTTTTTTAAAGTCTTTATGAAAGCCTGCAAGATTGTTCAATACACTCAATCTAACCCAACTCAATTCAAAGAGGCCTAGAAAAGAAATGATGCTAAGTGGCCATGTCACAGCGGACGAAGTTCAGTACCATTTCGTTTGTAATTGTGATGTCCACAGCAAGTGAGACCAGAATTTCCTGAATACTTTTTGTGGTTACAGACAAGCGACAGCCGAGACTGTGCACTCTTGTGGTCAGAGCAAAGGTTCCTAGGCCTCAGTCCTGACTGCGTGTAATCTTGGGCAGCAGGTGAGTCTCTTATCTGCGAAACGGGGATAATGTCAAACCTTCGGCTTGACACACGGCTAGGATATCCTGGCTGACAGTTACCTGCTACTTGGCTTCTGTTATATATTCTGTGTCTGGATTGCTGCAGTGCAATGTACTTGGCACGAAACCGTCAGCTCTTAGGTAACTCTAACTAGTGCAGAACTAGACTACCACAGCTAACCCTTTGCAACCTGCTTTTCTCTCGACCTCTTGCATCTCTCCAGAGAGGAGCTGGCTGTGCCTTTAAGATTCTGGCATTCAAGTGGCTCTTTGGACAAGCAATCAGAACTGAATCCTATCCACAGTTTATCTGGGCAATCATCAATGTTCATCTTGCCAAGTGTGTGTGCAAACAAAACTGATGTTTTTATTTTATGTTTTAAAAAACCATGAAATACAGGAAGACACGGCTGATTATTAAGGTATTGATCCTGCCTTTAAATGTAAAAGTGAACAGTAAGTCTTATGATGAGAGCTCCCAGTGCATCTGGAAGAGAAATTCTAGATGTCCTTGATTTACAGCATCTGTCATGTTAACCATTTAATCTGCTCTATTTGCGACTCTAATTGTTTACGATGGCTCCACATGTTGATGTAAAGGAAGCTGGTTGCCAGCTTTGAATACAGCAAGTCACAAAGGTCAGAATTCTAGACGAACAGCAGCTCCTAGTCTATTCCACTCACATCTCCCACGTGACAATGAACGATACCAATATAAAAATGCAATTTTCAAAAGAGATGAGTGGAGCTATAATTTTTTTTTCTAGAATACATCAATTAACAAGCCATAATGATGGTGTTTTCTACACAGATCATTTAGTTTAAGGGTGACATCATTAGGTACAATACACCTGTTGCAGGCTTGCTTTCTCAGTAGGTGAATACCATGCAGCTCTACCTGAGCATGTTAGAAACATTACTGCACATGCAATCTTGATTGAGTCTTCCCCTGCACCCTCCACTGCAAAGTTATTTTGAGGTGAAAGGCCATTCAGATTGTCTAGTGACCCAGTTCACTCTTTCTGTGATGCTCCCCCCCCCCCCCCGCACAAGGGAGAACCATCTGCTGTTGTCCTAATTTATTCCATTAGTCACAGCCCGATACAAATCCCATTAACTATAACAAACCAGAATTACTTATAGACCCCAGTTCTCATAATGTTCAGAAATAATCATGTTAGGATTGTTCACTTTCCACAGATCCTTATCAAATGGCAAAGGCTATAAAATCTGTATTTGCAACTAGCGGGCAAATCCTTTTGGTGAAAAAGAGCAATTGATGAGCCAGCGTAACAGACTAATGATGTACGATTAATACATTTCAAGGCTCATGCCCCAGAGAAGTCCACTCCTGTAATTTCAAACCCTGCTGTGTAAGATTTACTAGCAAACTATAAAACTCAAGCTAAAATAGGATTAAACCCAAAAATAATTTTAATGTAACTGCTAATTTAACCTTAATCTAAGCCGGAGAACATCTAGATTTGCTTTACGTGAGGCACTCAGATAAGCAAAATAAAACCATTCTCCCTTTAATGACTTAAAGGGCTGTAACTCCTCTTGTCAATTCCTCATAACAAATCTATGTGACACAGACATGGAGAAGCAGGTATTCCAGATGCCATGACTATTTTGCAGCATCCATCTGTCATGTCATTTCTATGCTTCTCCACATCAGCTGTGCCCTGCTCCACCATGTGGAACTGACAAGAGGAGACAGAGCTCTATGGAATAGCTTGCTAAAAAAATCGGACAAGTCTACTGTGAAATACAGCAAGATTTTTAGTTTAATGTAAAAACTGTCCAATTTAAACCTACAAGTTTTTCAAAATGAAGCAGTGCGCACAGTACACATAGTTACTTCGATACAGAACGAGGCTTCGAGTGGAAGGTGTTTAGTGTGCTATTGTGTTCCTATGAACACACCTCCCAAAACCACCACACAATTTGGTACTCTTGGCCCTGGTCTGCAGTAACGGGGCATGAGGTGTGCTGGGAGAGCTGGAAGCAAAACCTGCACGCTACCCGGATTACCCTATGCCCAGCTTTATCTGGCATAAGACACGCTTCACTGCCACAAACCCTAAATTCAGCCACAAATTATTTGTGGTAGGATGCACTAGACACCAGCCAACCAACGCTGCACAGAGAATTGGAAATGTTAAACATTTACAGACAAACATTAACAGCGCTGCCAGATTTTACTGAATGTTTAAAGATTAATTTTTCTTTGCATTTTAGTGGGTATATGGAAAAGTCCCCACGGCAACACTGTGTGGTAAACCAAGGAAAAGCTACAAGAGCAGTTATGCTGCAGGGCTTAAGGAACTAAAGAGAAAACTGAATTATACAATTTACCTTCTCCTTTTAAGAATGGGATTTAAAGTGTGGCTAGTTTTTAGTGAAAAGCATTCCAACAGTGATTTTCCACGTATTCCAGGAGCTTTCAACAGCTGCACGGTTTCTGCACATCTGTGCTCTAGACAATTTTTGTACCATAGCTGAAAATATTCGTCTTATATACCACAGCATTTACTGAAGTAACTCAATAAGCAAAGGCATCTGCACACTAAACTCAGCTCGACTGTGATAGTTACCAACTGCACTAGAGTTGTACATTACAAAAATGTTCACGTTTACAAAAAGATCCGTGATGCTACTGAACCCGAACTGTAACTTTCCTGCAGACAAACGCATCACACCTGTAACTACCACTGGAATTGTTGACACAAAAGAGATTTACGGTAAATGATGTGCGAAGACTTATTGCTGACAATCATTTGTTGAATGACTGCGTAGGTCTCTTTCTGAACTATCAAGGACAGAAAAAGTAAGAGTGGGAGCAAAGAGTGAATGGTACACTAAAGACGAGCAGATTCATGGTACTGTCATACTCAATATAGAAAATCCATATGCTTGCTTCTGGCTGATAAAAAGTGCTGTGGATAAAGGTGATCTGCAGAAACCGCTGCATTCAAGACTTCTGACTTACCAAGCTTCTCTGGCTCATCTGGGGCTGTTCCTGCAATGCAGCTACTCTCCAGCCCATATGTTGGATCCACCTTCCCTGAGGTTCTTGCTGCTTCCTGCACTTTTTTGACATGGGCTTCAACTAGTTCCAGTGGTACCTCCTCTCGAACACGAGAAAATTCCTCTGTTAAAGAATTGTAGGTGAAATACTATTGTGTCTGCACATCAGAGTCAAAAATAAACAGTTTTCACAGATCCACACACAAATACATTGACAAACTGAATTTTCAATATATTCTGAAGTTCCTCCTCACTTGTAACGTAAGGAAACTCGTTTCCCCCCTTAAATGTGGTAGTTTTATTAACTTATGTTAGCTGTGTTTTGGAGGAACACTCAAGTCAGCAGCTCATCTTTCTGAAAATCAAGAGGAAGCTGGTGACCAAGCACAAAGACACACACCAGACAAACCCATAAGGAAAGGCAGCCATGGTGACCCCATACCTAAAGCAGCTTTAGCAGCAGCTGATGCCACCCGAGGATCCACCACAGATGCCAAAAAAGCAACAGTGCTCATCACCGGATTCCCAGACTGGCTGAAAGGTACGGGCTGGTAAGCCAATGGGCCTAGAGATGCATCTGAGTTCTCCAGATATGGGTCCTCTATGGGGAGTCTCAGAAAGTGAAGAATGCATTCATCCTGGGTGCGACTCCCAACGTGCTCAGAGACTTTATTCCAGTCGTCTTTGTACATCTCTAGAGCCTGCAACAGAGGAGTAAAAGTAAGAACTTTTTTTGCAGATAATGCTACTTATGTGCAAGTTGTTGTGTTTCACTGCCATCCGCTGTGGTGACAAACGGAAGAGTGAGTAAAGAAAGGAGAACTACATGAAGGGGAGGATATAAACATTGATTTTCATCAAAATTTGTTTAGATCTCTCACTTCAACACCAATTTGAACTTGTAGGCTATGGGAACCAGAAGACAGTACAATGCTGGTCTCTCATTTTGTACTCCAGCCGCACAAGGCTGATTCTCTGATTGCTAGCTACCAGCTCAAAAGCTTGGAAGATTCTGCAAAACGACTGTTTAATTTGTAAATCAACACAGAGCATATATTGAGAGTACTTAAACACACCCACATTTGCACCCAGCTGCAGGAAAGGAGAGGGAAAGAAAGGGATGTTACTTAACATAACTGATGGTTCTTTGAGATGTGTGGCCCCATCTGGATTCCAGACACGGGGGCGCACGCGTGCTATGTGCCAGAACTGTTTGGAGTAGACTACATTGAGCCGTGTCCATGCCCTGCTTTGTCCATGTTGTGTGCCCAAGATCTGACAAGGCTGCAAAGGGTCATTGCCCCCACCGATTCCTCTCACGGACGCGCACTGAGCCTATGGTGGGACTGCAGGTGGGCACAAAGGCTCAGCAGATGTGAGTCTGTAGGACATCATGGACCACTGGCACATCCGTGGTTGATGAGCTGGCTATGGCATAATGTGCCGTATATGTGTGAATTAGAAACCCATGTTACTGCCTTGCAAATGTCATGCCATGGGATGTCAGTGAGGAGGGTGGATGTGATAGCTCACTCCACAAGGGCACAAGCCATCTAGTCTGGTGGTGGAGGGACCCGGGAAATGGAGTAACTGTGTGGTGCAGCGGGAGATCCATTTAGAAAAGAATTGGGAAGAGAGAACGTGGCCTCTTCAGTGTTCCACCATAGCGATAAAGAGTCTGGGCAAGCCTTGGAAGATGCAGGTATGTTGGAGATAAAGGGGGTACCTGCCAGGACCTTGGATGGATTGCACCACCATTACAGGGGAATAAATTTGTTAGTCTTTAAAAATGTCACCAGTCTCCTTGTTTGCATTACAGGGAAGTTACTAATGATAAGAAAACAAAATTTGCAGATGCATCAATTCAAGGTCCATAGATCCAGAATGGGGCGAAGTTCTCCCTTTTTTAGTACGAGGATGTAGAGAAAGTAAAAAGACATGGCCTTGGAAATGTTGAGTAACTTGTTCTATGGCCCCCTATTTGGAGAATTGTGTGTGTTTTTTCTCTGAAGGGAGTGTATCCGAGTTGGATCTGCAAGAGTGCTGTGAGGTGGGTGATGGGGTGTGTACGCGCGCACGTACGTATGTAAGTGTGGAATTCTATGATATATACTTGGTGTACGATGTTCAGTACCCATCCATTCGTGGTAATCTTGCTCCATTTGTGGATGAAGACAGTAAGACGGCCCACAAAGACTACTGGGGAAGCCAGGGAAAGGGTGGGGTTGGGGTTAGCGCATCTCTGAGGAAGGGTGAAAAAGGCTGTCTCAGAGAACATGAATGGGAGATGGAGTTAGTTGAAGTAGAGGCATTAGCGCGCTGGGGATTGCTGCCAATGTTGGTAGCAGGGACGTTTCGCCTGTTGGCATGGAGGGTAGGTGGGTCGGGTGGGATACCTGGGTCAGAACGTTTGTTCGTTTTGGAACTGAGTAGGGGCCAGAGTGTTTAGGCCCAATGACTGAAATGTAGATTGGGAATCTTTAAGGGAATGATGGCTCTCATCAGTCTGGTCACTAAATTTCTGATGCACTAACTAGTTTCTGGTTGTCAAAAGGGAGGCTCCTCCAGGGTGGTTGAACTTCCTTGGGGAAATCGGATGTTTGCAGTCAAGAGTCTCTTTCTAAGCACTACCCTGATGCCAGGGAATATGCTGAGTCTGCTATATCTACCACCACCTGGAAAGATACCAATTTGCCTTCCTCGATAAGGGCATTGAAGTCCATTTGTTTGTCCTCCAGAAAGAAGGCTTGGAACTCTGCTAGCTTTGAGCATGACCTGAAGTCATACTTTGCTGATATGGTTTGATAGCTGGCTATATGGAACTGCAGGACAGCTGATGAGTAGACCTTCTGCTCAATCAGGTTGAGCTTTTCTTGTGGCATGATTCAGGGGAGTGGTCTTGGGATGTTGCCTCCGAGCCTGTTAATCACTGCCCGTATCACTAGAGGGTTTGGTGGTGGATGCATGAACAGGAAATCAGTGTTCTTGGCTGAGATGAAGTAATGTACCTCTGCATGCTTTGTGTTAGTGTGCGGGAAGCCGGGGCAACCCAGATTGCTTGGATATGTTGTAGGGTTGCATCATGTATCAGTAATGTACCATGTGATGGACCTGCTGACTGCAGGATGTCTAAGAACTCATCCTGGGGGGTCTTTGACATATATATTGCTGCAAGGGCATTGCTTTCACAGTGTAAAATCAGGTTTGCAACTATCTGTTTGCCTCAAGACCTCACCACACTGTAAGATATGCACATTAAGGTGCACATTAAGGTCCCAGACCTGCAGATATAGGAATCACATATTACTGGCAGACAAAACCCACCTCCTCAGGAGAAGCAGCACCACCAACCACTGTTCTAAATTGTAGGGGACCGCTCAATTGATTGATTCCATTTCATGAAACTACACCCATTTTTAAACATAAGATCAACACAGAAAAATTACTTACCTGTACAGTACCTGTACTTCTTCAAGATGTATTAACCAGATGTGGATTCCACTCCAGGTATGCATATGCATATGTCCCATGATCAGATTTTTTGCTATCAATGTCTGCTCGGTCCATGCATGCACCCTGAACAACTTTATGCCCAGTACTGAGAGTACAAATAGTGAAGCTGGACTAACTGCCACTCCACATCCCATTGGACTGCAGAGCCCTGGCATGTAACAGGACTCTTAGAAAGAAGGGCAGGTCATTGAAAACACCCATGGACAATACATCTCATAGAATTTGCTTACTACACAAGTAACTAACTTCTTTTTCTTCTTTGAATGATTGTTCCGATGTACCCTCTATTAGAGATGGGTCCCAAACATGATCTAAATAAGGAGATGGGAGCGTAGAGTCTGATCCAAAGAGAGAATCAAGGATTGTTCTACTGAAAGAAACATCCGTTCAAGATGCCTGTCACAGCACAGTGTTTAGCAAGCTAGGCATGGAACCCGGGTGGCAGCTTTTCAAGTGTCAATTAATGGGGACATTTTTAATGACTCGCACCAGCAGAATACTGGTGGAACCAGTCTAATATCATGGAACCTCATGGAACGGTCCAAAGAGATCCACTTTTAAACATCCTTTCCAGGACTCTTTTGACCTTCTAGCCTAGAAAAGGACTTGCATATTCTGCACTTTTTGCGGAAATATGTGATTCCCCCCAGGCCAAACACACACAAGTGTGTCTGTCATTTTAGGGAAAGGCTCTCTTACATGAGGTACAGTACTTGAAACCAAGGGATTTTGTATGAGACATCATCCCCATGTAAGAAAAAGGTTAACTCCATTCTTGATAAATGAAAGGGAGGAAAACGGAGGAGATCCAGAAGGGCATAGTAACCATGGGAGAAGGCACCCCAACGCTAGTAGAAGGAGATACAAACAAGGAAAAGAGGAGAAACCCTTACCAAATATGCATAATGTGTCAGCATTATAAAAGTTGTATCCCAACCTGTGGGCCATGGGAGATGTAATTCTCGGGAGGTGCAGGGCTGATGACTACTGGCGATGGTTACAAGGAAGACAGACTAAAACTTGAGGTTCTTTTGTAAGGGTTGGTGAGAGTATGTGGGTGCTCAGAGGTGCATTCTGTATCATCTCTACCTTGCTAGGTTGGGGCATCTGTAACTGTGTTAATAAAACTATTACAAATACACGGGGCTTTTCTTAACTGTGAGTGTTGGAACTGTGCCCAAGGGGCTCCCGATTGATGAGAAATTTTAATAACCCTGGACCTGATCTTGGAACAACCCTACCAAATGTCAGTGTGTCAACTGAGAATTCTTACGTAATCAATGTAAAGTATATGCAATCAAGAGAGTGGGCAAGAGTGCATGCGTGGCCTAAACCGACACCGCTAGTAAAAATCTGGACTCAGGAGCACATGACCATCTCCAGTGGGAGAAACCCAAGGACAACCACTAAAAGAAGAGCCGGATTGCACTTCATATCACATATAACAACCTTCTTTCTCTGGATTACCGTCTGCACCCCGCATTCTCCTTCCACACTTCTTACCTCTAGTAGCAGCAGTGTCTCTTGCTCCGTCCACTCTCTTCCAGCACTGGCTCCCTTACTCTATAGAGGAAGAAAAGTCACAATAGATTACTTATCTTTGCAGGGCACTACTCTGAGCAAAAGCACGTCTAGTAAAAGAGGCAGCTGTTATGGTTTACTCCACTCGCACAGTCTCTTCACAGCGATCCAGCTCTAATTGATCATATCGCTACTCACCGCAGGCAGCTGTCCAGCCTGCAAGAATTACACTGTAGAGTTTCAAGAGGCATAGGAGGATAGAGAAGTGTGTTTAACCAAGACAACACTTGCATAATAGCCAGGTTGGATTGTAGTAGGTGTGTAGCGGATCCAGTAATGGGCAGTTTGAGAGACTGGCGTAGTCTTACCGGGATAACGATAGTCAAAAAGAGATGAAAACACCTGGAGTGGAAAAAATCTCAAAGGATAACTGATAAGGAAATGGAAGCTCTTTGAAAAAGATACATCCCCTCCCTATAACTGCTGTCCTCTGAATGACTGCTCAGCACACCATCATTCCTGAGTTTACTGTATCCACACCAGTTCCCTTGAAACTGCAAGAATTCTTGGAGAGGATGTTATCACCAGGTTCAGCTGATATAAAAAATACCCACCATACATGTCAAAGCTCCCCGCATAAGGAGGAACTTATCACCTATTATAGAAACTGGAAGGAACCATGAGAGGTCATGGAGCCCAGTCCCCTGCACTCATGGCAGGACCAAGTACCGTCCTAAGCCATCCCTGACAGATTCCTGTCTAACTTGCTCTTAAAAGCTTCCAGTGATGGAGATTCCATAACCTGCCTCGGCAACTTATTCCAGTGGTTAATCACCCTGACAGTTGGGAATTTTTTCCTAATGTCCAACCGAAACCTCCCTTGCCGTAATTTAAGCCCATTGCTTCTTGTCCTAGCATCTGCAGTTAGGGAGAATAATTTTTCTCTCTCCTCCTCGTAATAATCTTTTAGGTACTTCAAAAAAGTTATGTCCTCTTTCAATCTTCCCTCGTAAGTCGAGTGTTCCAGACCGTTAATCATTCATGTTGCTTTTCTCTGGACTTTCTCCAATTTGTCCACATCTTTCCTGAAATGAGGCGCCCAGAATTGAATACAATACTCCAGTTGTGGCCTAACCAGGGTGGAGTAGAGCAGAAGAATTACTTCTCATGTCTTACTTACAATACTCCTGTTAATACATTCCAGAATGGTGCGTGCTTTTTTTTTTTTTTGCAACAGTGTTAGACTGTTGACTCATATTTAGCTTGTGGCCCACTATGACTCTCAGATCCCTTTCCACAGTACTCCTCCCTAGACAGCCATTGCCCATTTTGTATGCGTGCAATGGATTTTTCTTTCTTAAGTGGAGTACTTTGCACTTGTCTTTACTGAATTTCATTCTGTTTATCTCAGACCATTTCACCAGTTTGTCCAAATCATTTTGTATTGTGATCCTATCCTCCAAAGCACTTCCAACCCCTCCCAGCTTGGTATCAATCAGCAAACTGTATAAGTGTGCTCTGTATGCCATCATCTAAACCAATGATGAAAATATGGAATGGAACCAGACCCTGAACCGATCCCTGCAGTACCCACTTGTTATGCCCTTCCAGCGTGACTGTGAACCACTGACTACTCTGTGGGAGCAGTCATCCAACCAGGTTTTCACCCGTCTTATAAGGGAAGGTTAATGGGTTTATGTACTTTTGGGTCAGACACTACCTTCAGAGAAGTGCATTAAGTGCCAGTAATTTATTTTCTTCCCAGATATCCGTGCTGAGTACAGATCACTAATCCATGAGGCACATAAACTGTCAGAGATCAGACACTCACAGTTCTTCCATAGGCTGCTATAAGTGATTGAAAAGCAATTGTATGAACACAAAAGGAAATCACTTTCTGAAAAATAAGCCCTACAGCCTAAGCTCATTTTTATAATTGTGTTTAAGAAGTGTTGAGGAACACCTAGAAAAAAGGATAGGATGAATGAGGGTACCAATCAAAGGAAATAAGTCACGCAATGAAATCTGGTATGGGTTGAACACTGATTTCTAATAGTGACCTTCCAAAATTCAGTCTCTAGAACAGTGTGACATCTTCATTTACAATTCTGTCTGTGCACTCTTTGGGACAATACATACTGATCCTATGGAAGCCATGTCCAAGCAGTTACTCGTCTCAAATAGAGGAAATTAAACAATGATCAGAGGAGAATCCTGTATGGTTGTCAATGCAAGGCTACACTGAATAAATGGACCCAGGGATTCTTGGGCAACAGAGTACTGCCAAATACCTGCTCTCTAAGCAGCCAGAAGGGGAGGGGAAAGACCATTGTGAAACAGCAACAGGAGGCCACAGAAACATGGGATTCTGTCTTGACGCTACACTTCAATGATGGTGTGTTGGAAGATCACACATGACCGTGGCTCTCTGAGCCACCCTTTGCTGATGAAGTGGCTTTCCAGCTCTGTAAACTAAGGAGCACTGCCCCACACAGACTGGCAGAACTGAACAGTCTTTGGTTAGAAGAATTTCTCTCTGAACTGCCTATGAAATCTGTTCTGAAACATTCAGCATGCAGTGTGTGATACCTACAATGAGCCAGGGCTTCCCAGCATGTTTGGAGAGGGACAGTGCTGGTGAGCTTATGGGAGCGTAAATGTTTGTATTTTTACGGAGTTAATTAAGTTTCAGGCCCTCGCACAACTACAAGAGGCCACAATTTAGAATGTTGTCCCGGAGGAATAGGACAAGGATGGAGGAACCGCAACAGCCAACCCAGTGACTACGCAATTGCTACGGTTTGTGAAAGAATACTCAATGGAAGCCAAAAGGAAAAGAAAACCCAAGCACCTTTACCTTTGCTAAGGTCTTCTTTGAGTAAACATCTGTGCGAAGCCCAAAGTTCTGCAGGTCAGTCGGCTTTTCTTTGTTTTTCTCAGGAAAACTCAACATCTGCTGGGCAGCAGGGACCTGAGAACCAAAGAAGCCCAAGCAAAATGAAAACAGGGGACAGAGGTTAAGGAAGTGATTTGCTATCCCCCAACAACCCAGACAGAACAAATGATTGCCCAGATGATGGGATGCAGGCGTGCACTCACCTAGCTGTCTCCCCAGCTCACCATGACTGACACACAGAACCAGCAAATTTGGGTTGGGAATATTTAATTGTAGGTGCAGCATTACTTTACAGACTGATGGAGAGATGGAAAATCTACTCAGAATCTCACAGACTGAAGAGGGTGTGGAGAGATGGAAGCATTTTTTCAGAACGTGCATGAGCTGCCTATTTCATTCAGTACCGCACAGTCTGACCACAGCCACAAATACGGACTGGCTAGGGCATTCCCAAAATACGATTACCACTACTTTTGTCTGAATAAGCAGGTGTGCAGACATACAGGGGTAGCACCTGTAGGATTTACCTGAGGAGCTCGGAGATGGAGAGGCATAAGTCCAGAAGGGGTATCCGCAAGCACATTGAAGTGAGGAGTAGGAGGGGGGCCCATTGCCATGGGACGGCTTTCTGGATCCACTTGGTAGTTAACAAGACCCCATTGCTCCAGAAAAGCATGCACTCTGTGGGACAAAATTACATGATTTAAGTCTGAGGAAACAAACCCTCAAACACAGCTGAAGTTGCAGAAAGAAGACACCAGGGAGAAAGTTCAAGTAGTTTGTTGCTAACCAAACACATGTAGGCTGTGAGTTGTTCTATACCGGCCGACAATTCTTTATCACAGACTAGGAAGCATAATGCATTGCATGAATTCGCCATGCAGGCTTGACAATCCCACTTCTTTGCATTCAACACAATAAATGAAGACAATTTCAATTATTGGCAAGGGGAAACCATTTCACACAATTCAGAAAACAAATAGAAAGCTAGGCCCAGTGATATGAAAACTTTTTGAGGGGAGGGTGGCAGAGAAGAGTGGGATGAATTGTGATGGTTTCCACATCATGCATCAGTTGGTTTCCACCATCTGCCACAGGGCGATTGGGCATCAATGATGCTATACATAAGGAGTCTCACAAGACTTGGAATCTTCCGTACGACAAGCGCTATTTTAAAGAAGTATTTATCACAATACAGACATAAGGTGCAGATCTGACAAAAAACGTAGGGAACTGCTGTACTGAAAAGTCTGAAAATGTACTTTAAAAACTGCATAGTAGGAAGCTGAATATCACTGTCATAGATACCATGCAATCTCTTCCTCGTCATCAAGCCATGCCCATAGTATTTACCTTGCACTGCTGTACTTACTGTAAATAACGGTATTACAGAAGATGGTGTTCACCACAAAAGGAGGAAAAGATGATCTACTAATAGAAACACAGCTGATATTGCCCGGGCCACAAGTCTTCTATCTCACCAGGCAAGCGCTGTAACTTACAATTTGTGACGAAGCAGGGATAAAATGTATTGTTACAGCTGAGATTAGCGACTGCAAGATTTAAAATTTTACCTCATTACTGCACATACATCCCCAGTCAGGTTCCTTCTGCAGGCGGTGCTGGTCAAGTACTCCTGAGGGTTTAAGCGATACGTATCAATCATGAAGTTACGGTAAGCCAGGTATCTGCAAAGAGAAGGCAGTTCACAGATATTGGAAAATCATAGCACATAGCATGCGTCATTTCAAGTTCTGACTATTACCAAAACATCTCCATGTCAGCCCCAACCCTTCAATAAATACAGTATGTCACGGATGCCCGATATGCAGTTCATGGAACCCTAAAATGAACACCTATAACCGGGGTGACAGTGAAGCTGAAGACTTGGACGGTTTTCTTTTGACTCCTTGTGAACTTTGCAACCAAGCTGTGGTGGGGCCCCACATTATCTGGGAACGGGTTAATGAAGTCTTAGGGCGGCTGCGCTAGGAACAGCCAATCAGGGCTGAGGAAGCCCTATATAGGCAGCCAGCAGAGAGAAGAAGGGGGAGTCACTTCCAAGAGCTTGGAGAGGGAAGACTGGCTACTCTGCAGGCAGAGGGAGGTCACAGCACCTCGGCTAGAGCAGTGGCTGGCTCTGGAATATGAGCAGATGAGGGCCCCGACCTAAGGGCTGGACGTGGATTGCAGCTGCCACTGGGGAAGTGGACAGACTGGAACGGCAGAATCCCACGAAGTGGGGGGAGCGCAGACTGCAGCACAGCCTGAGAGCTGTATCACCAAGCAGATACTGTAGGCTTGGGAGAGACGCGAGTCTTAAGGTGGAGGTAATGGTGGGTGAGATACAACTGTGTGTAGTGCTGGGACCTGCAGACCTATTCTTCAGAGTAACCAGCAGGAGGAACAAGAGCAGAAAGTGCAACTGTTACATCAGCAATTAATATAAAGCAAAAGTTTGCACATATTTATGTATTATTTCAACCATCCCCTCCACATTTTATATTTGTGTCTATTTAGATTGTAATCAGGGATCACATCTGTCTCTGTGCGTTGCCAAAGTGTCAATTGTTCTACATGCAGCTGTTAAATAACATGCAAATTAAAGTAGCTGGCCCATTACCACGCAGTCCTTATTCATTGTTGTGAAACTGAAGCAGGCAGAAAAGAAAAAGAAAAAACCCCAATAAAACCTGGCATTTAAAGAGGTCAGGATCATTTAACAATTCATTGAAACTTTTGTTATGGTCCCAGGGGCAGATGCGCTTTTGGGCCATTGATCCAAAGATTCAAGGTGTCTATAGAATTTGCTTCTAATTCACAAGGATACAAGGCGGCCACCATACATTGTTCTCTCGGTGCCCTTCCCCATCCCGCCCGCTAGCCTGTCACCACATAACTAGGCACCAACAGCTGGAACAGCTTTCCAGTTCAGTAGTGCTTTAGAGACAGCTGGCTGCAGAGGAAAACTGAGTAGAGTAACTCTTTGATGCAGAAAGAAACTGACTAATCATTCCCCCCGAATCAAGTATGCGAGCATCTCACACTTGGAAGAGCGGCAGAAGAATACTTACTAGGAAACTACCTGGTTTCTCTCTGTAGCATTTTGATGTGCAACAGTAAAGGAAAGGAAAAGAGCAAAACAAAGATGGAGAAATATGTATACAAAATACAAGACAGAGTGCGTGAACACAGAAGAGCAGAAAAAGAACAAAGATGTGGAAGAGTGAGCCTCACATCATCTTCCCACCTCCAAAGTGTTAAACAGCCACGCCTGGAAATGCATCTCCACCTATAATTCTACTATGAAGCCATCCCCTTGCAGGATTTTTATACTTCCCAACACAAGGCAGGGCAGAATTTCCTGGACATTAATATTTTAAGCATCTTATGTAACAGCAGTGCTGGCTGCCACACCTGCTCACCTACTGGTCTGGTCAGCATGCATCCCCATTTCTCTCTATTCTCAGCCCCTTTCAGCCAGGCCCTGAACTGCAATTAAAGCCACTTAGAAGTTACAGAAGTAAAATATCATAAAATGAATACCAGCACCTACCAAAAGGATGCAACAAAAACCCTGGGATACCACCTCAAAAGCAGATCTCCAAGCTGGTGGGTGGAAACAGCGAGTACAGATAAGTACATCTTCATTAAAAATATTCCTAAGAGTATGAGTGGACTTTAAACATGTGTGCGCACACGCGTGTAGTAACTAGGGACAGGACATCCCATACTTAGCGTACAAAGAAGAGACCAGTGTCTAATAAGCAACAAGAACATAAGTTGTTTAAATAAAAGGAGGAAGAATATGCCTTTGAATGACAAGAAATATAAACAGACAGATGCCTCAATGATGCATCTCAAAAAAACAAAAACCCAAACCTCCCAACAAAAAAGCCACTTTCAAAATCTGGCTAACTTAAATAAGGACATCATGAAAAAAGCTCAAAGGAACTAGGAGAGTTTGGACTCATCCATTTTGGAAACGGGTTTTGCAGGCAAGAAAGCCAAGGGGGATTTACTCCCTAGAGGCCAGATATAACAACATTTTTTTAAGTATGCAGAAAGGATCAAGCGGCTGTTCTGCTTAAGCCCAAGATAGTAACATACCTGAGGCTCACACTGAAGCCAAGCTATTCCAGGTAGTGCAGTGATTTGACCAGCTAGCTCCAGTATTGTCAGTCCATATTTCACCACTTTGCACTTGCTCAGCCTATTGTTGAACCACTTCTTCCTGTGGTCCAGGTGGCCACTGTTGGGCTTCATGAGGCATGGAACCAAGGGCAGGTGGCTCTTTCAGGATAACTGGCATTTCAACATCATCAGTTATTTTATGATCTAGAAAGAAAGTCGCTGATCGCAGTTTTCTGAACAGACCTGTTCTCCTACAGATGTGCACATCACACATCTTTCTTGACCATCTGACGACGTTGGTGAAACACCCCTTTTGATCCACTAATGCTTGAAGTACCCCTTATGGTTGATTTACTCTTTGGCAAGATAGCCTGGTGCCAAGATAGGGGTACGCATGTCATCTATCACCCCACCGCAGAAAAACATCCACTGTCTTGCATGCTGTTCCGAGTCACTACCTTACTTAGCAGAAGTTAATGAATTACTCTTTATACTTGGATCACAACTCCCACTGTGGGTTACCAACTCTGAACTGACTTCCCACTGACGGGTAGCAATCTGCAGTTGCAAGCTTCCACACAGCAACTGTCCCTTGTTTCTTCACGTTGGAGCAGGTCTCATTTTAGCGCTTCAGGGCTGGGGAAACAACTTCCCAAAGTTCCTGGAAAGCAGCCTTTTGCTTTTGAAAGTTCTTTAGCTACTATTCGTCATCCCACAACTGCATAACAATGCAATCCCACCAGTTGGTGCTTGTTTATTGAGACCTAAAACAGTGCTCCACCATGGTTAGCTGCTTTGGACTGCCGGCAACCGGGGATTATTTCATTCTTCGGCTTGCATCAAGGCTGCTTGAATGACATTGCAAAGCTCCGCAGAGCGGCTCCTGTCTCAGCTCTAGAAATACTGCAGGATAAGGCCCAAGGGGTAAAGCTCACAACTAGAGTGGGCGCTATGCTTCTCAGGCAATGGTATACTGTGGCTAAGCTACGCTTACAGGAAAAAGGTGCAAAAAGGTATGGGTTGTATGACATTGATATCAAGGTAGGGAGGGAGGAAAGAAACTGCATTAGGGGAGGCTGAAACCATGTTCCCATCCCCCCTTTCACAGTGTTTTGGTCCCAAGAGGCTTTGCAACCCCTTTCTAAAGCCTCTATGGCGAGCTGTACTATGGGATAGTTACCCATGGTGCACTGCCCCCATCGAGACAAGCAACGTTAGGAAGGATGCACACTACTGACAAGTGTGGCGTGGACATGGCCGAACTGGGACAGCAGGTCGTCGACTTCACTTTGTAGAGTGGACGTAAAGTTTCTGAGGCGACGTCCTCCCTAAGCTCCCACCAGTGCAGTGCAAAGGAACAAGCCACTAATATGGGCACAGGGTGGCTACTGTCTTTCCCGACGACGTGGCTGCAGCCTCCTGCCCAAAGCATTCGTTCCTAGAGTTTCAACGTCTCTCGCTGGAATCCAGCTGCCTACAGCCAACAATACACACAGACCTCCGTCCCTGAAACATCAACTTCCTTCCATTTGGCCAATTTTAAAAGGCTTCGATACTTGATGCTATGGCTTCAGACTCAATTCTGCACAGCTCTTGGAGGTGACTGCCAGATTGCAGTGTTCTTCCTCA
>ML685864.1:607083-636227 GCA_007922175.1 Pelusios castaneus | reverse complement strand
TCAGCTCAACCTGTTTTTAGCCTTGTAAACGGCTGCTGAACAAAAGTCTACTTCCAAACTGTTCTCAGTGTCAAAGCTAAAGGTTCTAAGATCATTCTTAGTCTTTTGTCTATCTATGAACACCTCTGCCACCAAGTCGTACTTCAGTGAAGGTCACACTTGCAAGAGACCCTCTGAGAAGGATCAAATCAATTAATAAAACGTAATGGCTTTGAGAGACATATCTAGGCAACTCTGAGACTCATGGATGTAACATTCGACGCCAAAGGACAGGAATGCAGCAGCTGTGCTTATTCCTGACTGACATCTTTTTGCTACAAGTACGTTATGCAAAGCAGCTGGGCCTCTAGCTATTGCTCAGAGAAGGAGAGAATGACATGCTGAAAAGGAAAAACAGCACTAAATCAAACTGACCCCCCAAAATGCAGAGGAGTTACCTGTAGAAGCAGAGAGAAAATTTCAAAGCACCCTGAAAACACTAAGTGGCAAAGAATGAAGCACAGGAATCTGGGGAGAAAGGGGCCACAGAGGAAATGATTCAGGAAAGAGCCATGGGGCAAAGGAAGTAATTTTGGAATTTTTACTCCCAATATTTCTAATTGGATTGTCCTGGTTGCCCTTGCTTGGGCTGGAGGAGTAGCAGTTTGAGATAAGCCTTTAAGAGTAGGTCATATGTGTTTGGATTGCACTCTAGACCCATTGCCTAAAAAAGATTTTTAAAAAAATCTTAGAAGTTAGGCATGTTGACCAAGAGTGAGAACTAGCTGTGTGCTGCTCTAGCAGGCTAATTAAATGAAATACCAATGATGGAGGAAGAAAGTTATATTCAAGTAGTATTTCGGTACAGTCTCCACTCTTAGCCTGAATTCCCTTTCAGACACATCTCTGCACCAATGGTGCTCACACAATATTTCAACCCACAACAGAATTGCAGAGTGTGTTCTTGGGATGAGGTGTATCATAAGTGAACACCCAAACATACTATTTAAAAAAACCTGGTTAATTTATTGTTTGGCATTCAACTTGCCATTTTAAATCCCAATGCAGAAAATATGCAGCATTTACTGAAATTGCAACAAGCACAAAAAAAACTGTACTAAAATGCTCATTCGAGGTCCAGCTACTCAAATTGGTGGCATAATGTTTTACACAACTACTACAGATTTTAAGATTTATTATGAGCCGACATATTTTTCATGAATTCTTTTAAACTAAAACAAATTTTTGTCAATTTAACCATCTTCCTGTGTTATCGAAAATCCAATGAACAGCCTTGTGGCTATTCCACAAAAATCTGATAGTGAAATACACTTTAAACAAAAGCTAAATAGCATGGTTTCACTGTCCGTGCCGATAGACATGCAAGACTTTACAAAAGCAAACAGTGAAGAGTAAATGTAATTCTCTCAATTTTAATAATCTAAAGAATTATGAACAAAAAATAAGATTTATCTTGACAATCTCCTTTTAACCTTTCATATTAAAGGCAACATTTCCATGACTAGTTTCTACTGTATATGAACATAATTAGTTTATCATTTTAATAGGGAGATTTGCTGAAATAGATGGTAAGCAGGAGGTACTCCTATTAAAGCATAAAGTAGAACTGCAAGGACAATCACCAATTGTTGAGATCAACCAGCGTAGAGCCTTGCATATCCACGGATATCGACATTGTATCCGTGGATACAACGCGGATATCCACAGACCATTTCTTGCAGATGCAGATCAGATACAGATCCACATATTTTTATCTGTGCAAGGCTAGAGCTTTGCAAATATGTGAATATCCGCATTATATCCGCATCCGCGGATACAACGCAGATATCTGCAGACCATTACTTGCAGATGCAGATTGGATATGGATCCACATTATTTGTATCCGCACCAGACTCTAAACCAGTGGTCTTGAGATAAGCCAGTGGTTTTGTATCAAAATGTTTATCTCGTTACACCTTGACGCAAACACAGAAATTAATCTGATGTACAGAGCAACCTGGCACATTTCAAGGAGGAGATTTTTACACTGAAGTCAAAGACATCAGAGCTGCCCTCTCCAACCCTGAAATGCAACATTTGTAGTGAGGATCCCGTGGGAAGCAGTTTTGTTATTTTTAAACAGTTTTGTGAAGTTCTGCATCACAATGACAGGTGGAAATTCTAGTTCAAGTCAGAACAGCATGACTGCAGGTACATGAAGCAGATTCTGTTACAAATCCAAAAACGGTCGCTAGATGGCTTGGAATATTCTGAATTTTTTATGCTTACGACGAACTGCAAAACATGTGCGCTACAGGCCTGAACTAAGAACTTTTATGTTTGAACCAATATGACCAGATATCGTATAGCTGTAAGCCAAGATCAGCAGCAGCTAGTCATTTTCATGTTTTGTTTTAGGTATGCTTTAAAAAATTCTTTCAGAAACTATTATACTATGTACTTAACTGACATCTTCTTAACTCTGCAACCATTAATCGGCTATATTTTTCCCTAGACCCGTACCTGCTTAATATTGCTGAGATATGTACAATTCTTACCGAAATCACAATAAAGTATAAATTCAACAAACAAACAGATACTTCTTGACAATGGACAGATCAGGAATACCTCTTTTCTAATGCAAAAAGGCATCAAGAGCCCATCAGTTCAAATTCGTGTATAAGAAGGAAAAAAACTAGTTTTTCTGGAATTGAAAGTATTGTGTAGGTTTCACTAGAGAATACTGCCACATTCCTACATCTATACATTTTACTTACATTTCTGGAGTCTTTGACTTGTTTTTCCCATTGAAGAACTCTGGAAGAGCGCGGCGTTCAATTACATGAATACTGTAAGAAAGTGCATTGGGCAACCTGGTTACTGAAGAGAACATACAAAATCCAGCTGCCCAGAGCTTGAATTCACTTTCAAGAACACTCACCCCACCTTAATATGTGCACCTAAAAGTGCTAACATTTAAAATGAATGACACCCAAATATCCCAACATATATTAGTGAAATATATCCAGATAAGGAGAGTAGTTTAGACGTGAACTCAAGGACTGTTTCAAAGGGGTAGCTGTGTCAGTCTAATTCAGCAAAACAAATAAGGAGTCTAGTGGCATTTTTAAAGACTAACAGATTTATTTATCGTATGAGCTTTCGTGGGAGAAAATTCCACTTTGATGCTTGCAGTTGGGATTTTCTCCCACAATAGCTCATGCGAAAAATAAAGTTGTTAGTCTTTAGAAATGCCACAGGATTCCTTGTTTGTTTTGCAAGGATTGTGTTTAATTCAAGGGACCAAAAGATAGCTTTAATCAGACCAGGGGGTGGGAGGAGGAAAAAGGATTTTCAACCTATGACGTACATGTTTACACTAATGTTTTTGAATGTTTATATGGTGATAAAGACATTCATCTGCACCCCAGCCTAATGAGGATGGCTATTCAGCACAGGTCTGATCTCAGAAAAAAACCAACTGCAATTTATATGCAATGATAAGCCTGCAAATAATTGCTTCAAAGTTGCACGCCATTAGAACCAGGGGTTCATTGCTTTGAAAGTCAGGCAAATGCCTAACTAGGGATTTCAGAGTAGAACTTTACAATCCTGCATTTCAAAATCTTTGCACTAGTTCATTTTTAAAAAATGGATTAAAACTCTGGATGTACCGGAGAGATTTTATAATCTCATTTCCTTACAAAAAAAATCTCTTTCCTCTTTTGCCATGTGAAGCAGCCACACAAATAAAAGAGGCAAGTAACTTACTGTACAGTGGAAGCAGCAAAAGTCAGAATACATTAAGTGCCATCAAACACACAAAGTAAACTAGCTCCAAGAATAAAGAAAAAATCAGTTTAGTTTTTCAGTCAGTTATCTAATGCATTACTTGTGACAACTATCTGGAAAAATTTTAACTGACGGTCTTTTTAAAAGGGGATGAAAGACGACGTCACAATTCTGGCTGCAAGTAACAAATGCTGTCGAAGGTGAATGAGATTTCAGTCTGTTCCTCTCATCTTTAAAATAAAGCATAAAAAGGAGGTGATGTGGTTGGCTGATTTGTTACTTTAAAAAACCCAAAGCACTGTGATCGCAAGACATTTCAACTTTAGAGTAATTCCATCTCCAAAGTACGACCACCATAAAGCAAGTCAGTTCACGTCAATCCATACAGTGTAAATGGAATATGAAAAAGAATCTTACACCAGGCTACGAAATGTAAGGTGGCAAAAGGAATTCATCTTGCTTTAAAAACAAACTTGTCAGCCAAAATTTAGATGGACCTTGATTATTCAGCTCATTTTCCCATACTTTAACGGATGAGCCTTTCTGGGTTATGTGTACTAATAAGCGAGGAATACACAGAGCTCTGGGTGTAATCCTTTTACCATAAATTGAACTATGAAATAGCTTTTCTATTTCAGACAATGATAAAAATGTCAGTCCCATTTTGTAAAAGAAGCTTAAACACAGTAACGAGAGATTCCCTCCATAAAATTACTTCAATAAGCTCTTACAAGAGAAACTATTTTGTATGAAGTTAAAAAACTGGGGAGCGTTAAGATGGTCTTTCAATATAGCTTCTTCGGATAGGAGAGGCATTGAGGGAGGTAGATGAGAAAGAAATTCCTTGTAATAGAAAATTATAGCATTTTTTTCTTCAGATACTCATTCTATCTAGTGTTATTTGTATTAAAGTAGTATGTGCTGACCCCAGTCATGATGAGGACCTGCCATGCGAGTGCTATACACTCACATAAGAAGTTTCTGCCATGAGGAACACAACTCAGTTTGAAACATGATGCAAAGTCAACAACAAACAGTAGGAAAGCAGGAGGTAGGAATCATAAGGGTAATAGTAAACAAATTATCCATTTTATACATTGGAAGATCCAAAATTAACTCATGGCATAGTAGAAGTTCAGGATTTTCAACATTAAAAAAAAAAAAAAAAAAATCAAATCTCTCACTTTTGCACAGCTCAATTCCCAGTACAGGAAAAGTAAAAATTCTCTCTTTTTGCTGAAGCCAGATGACAGTAGCCTTAGAATGATTAGTTTTCCTTTACAATTCACAAAGTATTTTAGAAAAGAGTCTCTAGTCCAAAGAACTTAAGCATGCTTCAGATCATACTATTCTTTGCCAGAAAGTTACTAAGATTACTTCTATTGCACACATTAAAGCAGCTCACTTCCAATTTGAAAGTGGAGCCGCGCTCAATTTGTTCCCATCCTCAAATAACCCAACTAGCACTGTAGTGTGGTACCACTGTCAGAAGTCTCTGGGTGGGACAGGTTCAAATAATGTGCAATCTAATTCTGAGACGATCCCAGAGTTCCTAGAGACTGGAAAAACTAAATGTCATTGCTTTACTAGAGCAGCCTGTGAAACTATTCTGCTGTGATGGTTATTTTAGCCCTAAATCCATCAGCCTACTGATGTAATCGCAATTCGAAGGATTAAGAGTCCAAAACACAGGACTTCCTCATGTCAATTTGTTGTCAGACCTCCCTCACCACAGGCCTACAGGCTGTCTATTAAGTGTCATGGTGGACATTAGTGATCTAATGAGCAATTTTGTAGGGATTTATGGAAATGCACACCAAATTTCTCCCCGCCATGTTGCACAAACTGATTTAGCTGCCTAGGAGACCCCATGAGGGTTATTACAGCTGCTGCCAGAAACAGATCGACCTGGAATCCTGTCAGTAGACAACTTTCAATTGAAGTATCAGGATTTTGCTTGAAAGTCCCAACACAATGGTGCCTTGATCCTGAGTGAGACTTCTGAGTGTTACCATAATACAAAATATTCTCTCTGAGGTAGATTAGTCATTCGAGAAACAGTCACTCTTAATTTTAGTTCCAGTATTTGAAACCCATGAGGATTAAACACTGAGCATTTCTAGAAAAGTGAACGGCCAAGGTAAGTTATGGGCAAATATGGAACTCGTGAAAACAAGCCTAAGCAGCAACAGCCAAGGCAAGCCGTACTGAAGATAGGTGCTATACAAGCTTCTCCACCTCAGTCCTAACCTGGAACCAGCCCTGCCAAAGCAAGAGCAAAGAACTTCTAATTATATTACGGTGCATTTTGCAATGGGGCAGCGGGCCAGAAGGGGCTAGACATCTACTAACTTCTTTTCTGCTTGCATCTCAGCAGAATTTCAGCCCGGGTATTTAAGTGATGAAACGAGTTCAGTCACTCTCTGCATCCTCTCCCCACAGTGAAGTTTGGTTCTTACCAGTTGTAGTCAAACCATGATGCATAGCTTGGAATAATGATGTGATTGGTCTGTTCTGTGACATTGTCTTCACCTGGGTCAACTGATCGACTCTGATCACCTTTGTTGGGATCTTCGTCTTCCTACAACAGGAGAATGAGAGTAAAAGCATTAAAAAGAGGGGTGTGTGATACGAGAAAGGACGTATCTGCAGTGTGAATCTACAGTGTACCAGCTGCCTGCGTGCACCTGCTGCCGTACTGTACGCACAATAGCAGGTCTACGTGCCTCCTTAATGTGCTCTAGGCTAGCGTGTGCAGACTCATTTAGTCTCCGCGGATAGAAGCCTGGGAGGTGTGGGGTAGCAAGAGCGTCGGCAGCACCGAGGAAGCACATGGTGACATTCTAAACAAAGGCTTTTCCACCCCTGGATGAACAAACCTTTTCTGGTGCAATTCTCAATGAAGAAAATCTCAGCATGGACTTGATCTAAATCTCACAGCAGAACTTCACATAGGGCTCATGTTCCCCAAGGTCTATACAGAGCCAGCTTTCTCAAAACGTAACCATGACATTGAGAAAATCACAGCAGGGACAAAGGAGAGAACCTAGTTTTGGAAATGCGATTCTGTCTCCTCTGCATGAGTGGCGTCTAAAGTCAGTAACCAGGTCAATGGTCTGCTCAGGCAGTAAAGTCTACGTAGCAACATGTTTATACATAAGGCACTAAATTTCCAACAATTCAGTGAATAAATTGTATCTCCAAAACAGAGGATTCAATCCTGCAGTCTGTACACAGGCAAAGCTCCCTTTGTGGTCAGGTCTGCAGGACCAAGTTTAAAGAACAAAGGGCACATCTTAGCTTTAGAAAGCCTAGAAAGCAGGCCACAGTTTAACGTCCACAATTCCATTTAACTTACTACGTTTAAAAGTCTGTAGTAACCTCACAATACTAAAATCCATGTTCTTTAACTATAGAGAGAGGAATTTCATATAAGCAGAAAACCCTGTCCTACAAATGGAAGGATTTACTCTTACACACAATTTAGAAGCAAATTGCAGTTTGAGTCCTGGCAGGGAATAATCTTCATCTGACCTAAACTTTCTAACGCAACTGTTGCTGTTACCTTCCCGCCGGTAGCCACCGTCTCCTCATCCTGCTCATCTGCAAGGTAAAGAGCAAAAGAACTGAACTTGAATAAAATGCAGCGTGAGTACTTGTAAACCTTTTTACAACACACATTTAATTGGACAGGATTTTGTTTGTTTGGGGTAGGCAAAGGAAAGACAGGAAAAAGGAACATGGAGTGTGCATCACTGAAGTGTACTCTCATCATGTACACACAAAACTTACACAGAGAAAGAGAATAAGAGGAGGAACTTAAAATATCAATACCTGGGAGTTCACAATTAATTATTGATTGGCATAGTGCCTTTTATACAGCCCTGCACACTGGAATATAGGAGACTCATTCAGGACTCTAACCTCTAGAACCCAGCAGAGCTCAGATGTGCTACAGTGAATCACTCTGGTTCCCAGTACACTCGAAGAAGGGGTCTGGAAAGGCAGGTATCTGTCACTATATACCAAGTTTAGGAAGGGTGTAGAGGGTGTCCACAAGGGAGCATGTTAGAGAGAAAAAGTTGGTAACTTCGATCACACAAATCTGCATGAGAAGGGAGAATCTAAGTACCAAATGGGCACTCCACAAAGGGAAAGACATCTAAAAAACCCAAAACAGACAAGGAGTCCTCCGGCACTTTTAAAGACTAAGAAATGTATTTATTGCACGAGCTTTCGTGAGTAACACCCCAGTTCATCAAGCGTCTGACAAAGTGGGATTCTACCTAGGAAAGCTCATGTGATAAATGAATGCGTTAGTCTTTACATGTGCCACTGGGGACTCCTTGTTTGTTTTGCTGAACTAGACTAACATGGTCACCCTTCTAGAACTTGTCACCACAAAAAACTCAAGTATTTGTGGTTTAACTTCTTTAAGTATAAATTAATTAAATCTATTACACCATCTCAAAGAGGGGTCTATTATATGAGACAATGATTAAGAAGAATTAAACAAATTATATATATATATAAAATATATTTTTACCTAGGTCTGCTACCGTTCCTCCTTTCACTGGAGTGTTTTCACTGTCTTTCTTTGGGTTCACTGTGGAAGTAAACAAGATTGAAAAATATGACATTTGTGCCTCCTCTGTCGAGATGTAATCCTCACAAGCATACAGTGTTCTCTAGTAAGCACAGCTGTCTCACATACCTTGGGTTTATTGGGGAGAAAAGGCCAATGCCCCATATATAGCCCCACTGACATGCTGGGCTCTCCATGTTGTGGTTGAAGTATATTGCTGGAGCACACTGCAGTATCCTTAGATCTAAGCCACCAAAGCTACCTCAAACTACAATGTTTCACATCCCAAATCACAGGAACTGATCTAATGTACTTCAGGTTCAAAAAATTACAATAAATGAACAACTGACAGCCACATGAACTACCAACACATACGAAACGGTTACTTACCTGTAACTAGTGTTCTTCGAGATGTGTTGCTCACGTACATTCCAACCCCAGGTGTGTGCCCGCCGCGTGCACAGTTCGCCGGAAAGATTTCCCCTAGACTATGTGCAAGGTCGGCTACGGCCACCGGGGCGCCCCAGCGACCCTCCATATATAGCCCAGCCGACCCTTTCCCTCCCCAGTTCCTTCTTGCCGGAATTCAGTTTTAAGTATCCTCCTACTCTAAGTCACCCTACGCTACACTGATTGCTATATCCAGCCCCCTTTCAGAATCAACCACATTTACAATCGACCAGTGCAGTGCCACATTCCGAAGCCTTGTCTAAATAAAACCAGATGGCCACAGAGCCCAAAAGGAAGGCTAGCTGTAGAGATGGTATCTCAAGATTTGGCTAAACCATACAGTGGAAATATTATGCCTGCTGCTCAGTTAGTGGTTTAGCATTCAAAAAAACTAAATGCAGCTAATTTGTGATGCGTGAATATTTACCATTTTTGGGAAGTACCACTTCTTCCATGTTTGGTACAGGCGTTGGGTCCTCCATGTCCTTGGTAAGATCTTCTTGCTCATCCTCTTCTTTTTGACCTCGTCTTTTCCCATACAGTCCTGCTTGTCTAAAACAGGAAAGACAAATTCTCTGCAAGTGATAACTTGAAGCTGTACCATATTGGGTCATAGCCCTCACTAAATCTCTAAAATTAAGGGTATTTGGTCAGGATGATACCTCTATAGAAACACCTAGGTCAGGGGTCTGCAACCTGTGGCTCCGGAGACGCATGTGGCTCCAGGCTCCGCCTGCCGCCACGAGACCCTGCAGGTGACCTGCTCCTGGCTCTGGCTCCCCCCTGCCACCGGAGGACCCTGTGGGCAGCCCATGCCAGAGTCCATGCTCCTCCCCACCACTGGAGGACCCTTTGGGGGGCCTGGTCCTGGGCTCCTCTCTCCCCCCTCCTACGAGACCCTGTGGCAGGTGCCCTAGCCCAGCTCCCCCCATTACCTACCAGGAGGCTACACCCATTGTGGCTCTCTAAAAACTTGGTTAATGAAGGAATTCTAAAATATGGCTCTTATCTTTTGAGTTGCTAACCCCTGACCTAGGTGCTACAGGAAGTGGCTTTGGCGACTTAGGAGATGGTAGACTTCTCTTCTAGTCAGTATTAAAGAAACATCCCAATAAGGGAACTATGGTCTAACTCCTGTGTCCTGGCCAAATCCCAGTTCAAAAAATTATACTCTGTCCATTTAAATTCCTTTCAGGATTTCAGTAGGATAGTGTTCTTAATTTCCTTTCTTATGTAGTGTTGTTTTGCAGTATTGATATAACAACTTTATTGCCGATAATCTGAGATGCTAAAACAACACGTTGTTGGCCCTTACGTGTTAGTAAAATTAGAGAGGTTAGTGGTCTGTTTATAAACATCTTTTTTAATTCTGTAAAGGGGTCCTGAAGTTCACAGAAGATGCTACTGTTCAGTTACATAATTAACAATTTGCTGTCCCAAATCCAAAGCATTGAATATGAAAATGCTTAAAGGTGATCTACAAAGAATTTTAAAAAAAATTGGGCTTGAAATAAAATCTCATTTCTTCTCATTTTCTCAGAGCACATCTTGGGATGTACAGAGCTGTGTGAGCTCTTACATCTATCTCAGTTGGAGGGCTGGAGGTTAAACGTGTAACAAAAATGATTTCAGCCTAATTTCATTAGTTATTGAAGTTAAATAGGAGCAGAGGAACCGCCCCACCTCAAAAACAAAAAACCCCCCAAACCACCCAAAAATAATAAAAAACCCCACCTAAAAAAGTTTAAACAGTTAACTATAAACCCATTCTCCACTCACTTGCCCAACTTTAAATCTCTTAGCTCTTGTTGTTTCACTATTCAGAGTGTTAGGTTAAAAGAGACCTTTACTTTGTAAAAACCCTTTTAGGTCTTCTTCCTAGACCAAAGCAACATAGGAGAGCAAAAACCCAACCAAAATGATTTGCAGATCACTTGTAGTCAGTGAGAGCTGGTCTGCATTAGGAAAGTTGTAACTGGATTAAAAAATCTCCATGTAGTTGTCCAAGGGCAAACTCCTAATAGACACAAACTGTCTTGACCATTGTATTTAACTTAGATTGATTCAACTTAATTTAACCTAATTCAGCTTAATTCAGTAATTTACAGGTATAAATGATGTAACCACGATTTAACCCTTTGTAAATACATCTAGCTACATAAGGAGTTTGCACCAGTGTAATTAGATCAATCTAGGAACAACAGGAATAATTTTCTAATACAGACAAATCCTAAATCTGACTGTTAACAATATTGGCATCTCAATGGTGGAGTTCACAGTAGGTTAACAATAAATGACTGCGCCAGACTTTGCTTCATCTGCAAACAATGCATTCCTCTTTGGTGATCAAAGAAATTCAATGTACAGTATTAAAAATTCATAAATCTAATTGTGAAAACACGGTTCTACTAACAAGAGTCTGATGCAAGGGGAGAATATAGGAAAACGATTGTTTTTGAAGCCTTCCCTACTCCAGTTCCAACCTGAGAAGAGTTCATCTCCTGTTGTCTGATCCTGACACTCACCCTTTCTTTCCAGACTTTTTTCTCGATTCCGCTGGAGTGGGAGGAGGGGAAGGTGAATGCTTTCTTTTCCTGGCACTCGCTGCTGCTTTCCTGTCTCTTCTCTCAGGGCTTCGGACAGGCTGTTAGAGAAGTGAAGTTGTCAGACAGCACCAATTACCACAGTTCATTGAAACAAAGCGAACCTCTCCTAATGCCCTGCACCCAGGGTGATAAAAGGAAAATTCTTTTCAACAGCACTATACCAACAAGCAGGTTCAGCTCCTGAATACCCACATGGCAATGTGAAAAGGGACTGTAGCATATTTCCACAATTAACCCTTTAACTGCAGGCATGGCTGTCTGCCACAGAAATGGGCTTTCTGCATCCGAATGCAAACCTCTGACCTGTTTCAAGTATGCTGCCCATTCACGATGGGAATGATTGCATTTAACCTTGAACTCTGAGTAACTTCTGGGAATAACTAATGTGTAATCAGTGTCTTCCCCAGTGTGGTGATAAGTGTGAGTTACTGGTCGCCACATCTACTTCAGGCCAAATCAAGTTGGAAGTTAAGACCTTAAACGGCTTCCATATCCACTTAGTCCCTTTAAGTTTGTGGAAGGAAGAGAAAAGGCAAAGCTGGGTTGCCCCTTTTATGTTTTGGGCAAAAAAAGACCCTTGGTACGTCAAAAGGAAACATCAAGTGCATCCATTTTCTAGAAGAATGCCATATGAAAGCATTTACCAATTAGCTCCTAAGAGACTGGCAACTAATTGAAGTTTAGGAGCTTTGATTCCCTAGAAGTCTGACTTAACATGACCATAAAGAACATAATTAACACTGTTAAATCAACAGATCATCCATCAACAACGGAGAAACACCACACCTCTTCATTCTTCATAGAGATTCGCTGGCGAAAGCTCACTGGCTTCTTGTTCTCATCCACTTCATAATCCTCTTCATTCATCCATTCATTGAATATATCTGTGTCCAGAATCCACTTGGCATGAACCTAACAGCAAATCCAACATATATCTACATCAGTAGGTAGCGTCCCACTAATGCCAAAGTTTCTGCACTAGCGTTACACTTGAACACAACCCTGCAACCCAATCCAATCCAGCAAGACCTTACAAAAAGGCAGTACTACACTTCGCTTATCAAAGCTGGAAGGTTTTGGACACGCTGGTGGTTTCCCATATAAGAAATGTAAGACACTACAATTGCATAAAGCGACAGAACAAGGTAACTATGCCAAGTACCAAGTCTATTGACTTCCTCCTGGTTCCTGCTCCTTAGGTATTCTAAGGCCTTAGTGCTGGCAGACGAGAGCTCTTGAGACAATTCAGTAGGAACATGCCGCTTTGAGTCTAAAGATGCCAAGAGTGCACACTGTGCAGAAACCTTCAAGGTAGAACAGGGAACTTTTTGATGGGCAGTTCCCAGTGGAGACATGACGTCATTAGAAAACAAAATGCTCAGAACTGTGTCTTTTTTGGCAGTGTCTACAGAAAGCCCAAGGACTGCACTTCCCTCTCACTCCTAGAAGCCAGGGAAGTTTGCATAGGTGCTACGCCTGTTCTGTGAACGGGGAGAACTTTAGTCCCTCCAGCAGTCACTCTCTTAGCCAGTACTAACGTGTGAGACTTTACAGAGTAGAGATCCAGGAAAGAAATTTCTACCAGCTGAGCAGCACTCAGAGCCTTGGAAGACTCTGAAAGGAACACACCAATGTCGCTGGTTTCAGTTATTGAGCTCTATTAGGCTTTTCCCAGGCAGATTTGTAGCTAAAGGAGACCGTGGAATGTGTTACTGTTATGGACAGTGATCCATGCGTCTTAAGAAGTCAGCTGAAAAGGGTAAAAATTGACTTAATACGTGTAATGTCAACAGCTCTGGACAAAGCCGTCTTTTCACAGGCAGTTTCTATTTAGCATTTCTGAACTATGACAGCAGCTAACTATACTAACAAATTCCAAAGGGGTAGCCGTGTTAGTCTATATCACAAGAACCAACTTGCGCACACCAGTGGTTCCCAACCTGTGCCCCGGGGACTTTCAACGTGGCCCGCCACTCCCCTCCCGCTGGCTGCAGAAGGGAGCTGCCACCTAAGGACCCAAGCAGTGTGTGTTGTTGTGGGCTACAAGACCAGTGCAGGCGCTTTGCTGCAGCCAAGGGGACGGGAGATCAGCTCTCCCCTCTCACTGGCTGTATGAGGGAGGCCTAGGTAGTGGGGTCCCTGCAGGAGCCAGAGGGAGGGGAACACTGATCTTCCATCCCCTTGGCTGCAGAAGGGAGCTACTGCCCAGGGATCCAGGTGGAGTGCATGGGGCTACAGGATGTGTGCAGTTTCCCTGCTGCAGCCATGGGGGTGAGAGAGCCTCCATGGGGCTGGAGGCAGAGCGGTGACCGCCGGGCAGAGACTGGTGGCCCCTCAGGGTAATAAAAATTGTATCTGTGGCCATCAAGCCAAAAAGGTTGGGAACCACTGGTGTACACTGTAACTTTTTATATTTTTCTTTTCCAGCTATGCAGTTTTGAAGGCAAAGTTATGCAGTTTTGAAGGCAAAGAGAAGTGCTCTGACTTTGGCCATGCAAGGGTCAGAGAGAAATGAGGGGTGTTGACCTGTGCAGCCTCATAAGACCTCGAATGCAACCACCTGAACCATGCACAGCATGCGGGCCAGCGGAAACGACGTCTAAGAGTTCTGGGTCAGGCGCACAGCACCCATGCCACCTCCCTATGGAACCCACTGAGACCAGCACGCCACAAGGGACCAAGAGAGTCTCTCCCACGCCTAGAGCAGCGAAGGGGAGGGGAGGAACCAGGATAAGTGAAAGAGGTTTCAGCTAGCTCTGGCAGACGGCCTAGGAAACCGTGACCAGATACTGGTTTATCTGGATAATCTCTCTGAATAGATTTTTAATTTAAATGTGAAAAATAAAAACGGGCTCTTGAGCTTGACTTTAAAATTTAAAGAGCTCTTTATAAAACCAACCCTCTCTCTTTCCAATCACCTAAGAATCAGCTACCAAAAATTACTTTCTTCAACTTGTCTGACCACAAAACACTCCTTCTGTCGATGCTAAACCAGCTAGTAACAAAACACCACCGCAGGAAATGTTCTTCTCTAGGAATAAATGAAGCCGCATAATAATTACTAGAGTTCTCTTTCTTTATCTTGTTCTCTTTCAATGAACTAAATCAGAGCAAAACCACTGACCACACACAGGCCTATAATCATGTAAGGGACCTAAATAAGGCTCCCATTGCTGTTCTGAGCCCTTACAAGTTCAATAGACCAGACATGGTTGACTCGGTTTTCATAACTAACAACATCAGCTATGGTCAGAGTTCCAGCTAAATTGTAAACTTTTTAACAAAAGCAAGGTATTAGAACCGTTAGCATCATTACAACAACCCAAAACTGCTTTTCATCCATTTGTTCAAGGGCGCTACACCTCCAATGTTATAGTCATACAACTGGCCCAATTTTGTGAGAGTCCAAATGCCTTTAGCAAGCTGAAATCATTTCAAGGGCCATGAACTGTGCAGGGTGCTCATCAGAGCTTGCAGAAATTGGCATCTACCTCAGGACTAAGCCAAAACACAACCACACTCAAGAGCTTAAATTACTAGCCTGAGCAGAACAAATTGGCAAATGTAAGAAAGACCGTAACTGTTTTAAAATATATTGCCCTCAAATCACTAAGAATTTATTGTTCTTTCAATAGAGTATTTTCTTCAGCACATTTCAACTGGAAGGAAATAATTAGAAATGGCTAACATTGCTATACAAAAAGAAATCTGAATTTTCATTTCCAATGCTTTGACCACAGCTATAGTGTGGGGTTTGGTTTAAAGTGGTGCTTACAACAGACGTAATAAGACTGCACAAAATTCAGTTATTGCACCCTTCATGGAAGGCTGTCAAACTGCTTTACAAACAGTCTCGACACCACTGAGGTAAATGATACACGGATCGCACCGCCATCACTCAAATACGGCTCCTCGTGGAGGGGACAGCAGTTTATCACAGAGACCGGCAACGCTACGTAACAATCGAGGAAAGGACGTGAGTTACCCTAATCAACTGAAAGCACAAGGCAAGTTTAAGTGGGGGGCAGGGAGTGCAGAAAAATAAAATCAGCAGCCCTGATATACCTAATGCCCTAGGGACAATGGTTAAGTATGACGGGAAGTGGTGCCAATGATTCAGAAAGTACTCTTCCATCAGTACTGAACGCGTGGTTTCAAAATGAGGCTGAAGAACCACCTGCCATGGATGGTTTAGACACAACTAATTCTGCACCTTGGGAGGGGGTTAGAGCCCAGATGACCCTTGGGCTCCCTTCTAACCCAGTGACTACACGAATGGCCAGTACTGTATTCAAGGAGCTGGGCCGTGGGAACCGCCCACTTGCAGATGAGACCTACTGTAATGGGGAGGAAAGGGGCTGCTTGCCTGTCATATAGCTCAGCTGGGATTGAAGAAAGGGATGTGTCTTTCTTCCAAGACTGAGAGGCCAGGGGACTGCAGGCTGCTTTGGTCAGGGAACTTGCTCTGTTTTGTGTTTTAAAAGGAAAGGCTTGTGCCATGAGGCAAGGGCCCGAAAGACACTCAGACAGGGCACTGGTCTTTGCTGGGCTGAAGAGATACTGATATCCTGTGAGGATTAAAAATGTCCTGGCACATTTTCATGGATTCCAAGGCCAAAAGGGACAACTGTGATAGTCTAGTCCGACCACCTAGAATTTCCCCAAAATAATTCCTTGACAAGATCTTTCAGAAAAACATCCAATCTTAACTTTAAAATTGTCAGTGACGGAAAATGGATCACAACCCCCTGGTAAACTGTTCCAATGGTTAATTTACTCTCACTGGTCTACGTTTATGCCTCATTTCCAGTCTGAATTGCTTTAGCTTCAACTTTCAACGAGAGTTGTCTCTCACATTTCTCTGCCAGACCGAGACCCCCAATTATTCAATATTTGTGCTCCATCAGCCTCTGACACTGGCCCCGCTTCTGCAACAAACTGGGGTACAGCCCAGCTCAAAAGCTGGAGGGATGAGAAAAGAGGCAGCCTGGCTCAGGGGCCAAGAGGAGGTGGGGAAGAAGAGATTCAGCATCCCTTCAAAACATCCTCCATAACAACACCTGAGGGAAATATACTTAAATAGCACTTCAGGACATTTTTTTCTTTTTTGAAGTGTCTCACCTTCCAGGGCTTTTCTGGAATTGGAGCATCTTCAATTTCAGCATCAATGTCACTAGCATGAATCCAAGTATCATAGCTAAAAGGGAAAACAGAAGCGAAGAAAATGAATTGGTCCTCTTGGTCGTTCATCCCAAAAATCACCGGCAAAAGCTTTTGTTGAGCCATCAAAGCCTGTTCAAATCCTGCCACTGGGATGGAATGGTGTCAAGTTACTCTCCATCAAAAGAACATTTGCTGGCTCCTATCAGGGGAACAGCCCAAGAAAACGCAGTGCAAAAAGCAGCAGTCCAGTGCAGCTGATGCAATACAGAAATTTACATTCCAGAGTTCGAGATTTATAAAAGTTCACAACAAGGAAATTGTATGTTTTCTGCTCAGTTCAGGTTTTGGTCGCGCACAGTGAATTTCTAAGTGGCTACTTACTCCCCTGCCTCATTAGTTACTAAATTGCCTCCATGTTTCATAATCTTATTTTAATTAAGATTCAGTACACTCCAAAAACAGAGAGCAGCAATACAATCTCTCTCATCAGCTTCTAGCTCTGTGGAATCCACCTGATCATTATTTTCCTGTTTCACCAAATTACATGCCACACCAGAAAATGGCTGCTTGCTCTAGTTCAACCAAACAAAGTCAGATCATTTTGTAATCAACTCTAGGCATGGGATTATGAGCCTCAGCAGGCCACAGCCTCTCTTTGCTCCTACTTTACCTGGGTGGATGATTTGGCTCTTTATATGGACACAGTCAGTACATATAACTGATGTAAAAATAAAAGGACGCTCAAAATACCGTATTTACAAAATGAAGATGCAATTAGGAAATTTGGTCCATCCCCCCAATTTGTTCACTTTTGCTCAGACCCATACACACAATCCCTGTTGAAATCGATAAGTCCTGCGAGAATACCATGGCATACATTTTGGCCAGCTGGAGACATCATTTCAATAGGAATTTTACATTCAGGTTTTCAGATTTCTGGCACAAAGACTGTTTGCATCAAACTGTTACTGAATTTTATACCGTTCTATGGGAATATTCAGATTTACTTTCAGGTTATTGGATGTCTGTCACAGGCCTGCTTACAAACTACATTTTTCTTTGCTGGACAATTCATCTTATATGTAGAGTACACAGCATTGTAAAATTAAACTCTAGATAGTGCCTTTGAAATAGAACATAGTGGAGTTGCATATTTATTTAATATCTTTCAATGCAATTCAGTCAGTACTAGAGTGTGGGGTTTACTTGGTTTGTGGATTTGGTTTGTTTTTAAACACATACAAACCAACACTGAAAATAACTTAGATTAATAACTCAGATTTTAGTCTTAGGCTATGTGTAAACTGCAGAGTTTATGCTGGCAGAGCCCTGTCGAGGACACACAGATACCAACAGAAGTTTTTCTGTCCGTGTAGGAACACCATGCCGCAAACTACATTAGCTACATTAACAAAAACAATCTTCTGTTAACATCAACACTGGAGGTTTTCGTCAGCCTTATCTTCTCAGTCAGGGGTGTGTTTTATTCACACCCCTGACACAGCTCATGTATTATCAGAAGTGAACAAAATCTCTTTGCTCTCCTTCTTGATACTAAGAATGTCTAAGTCACGAAGCTGCTGTACAGCATGAGACTGATATGTTGTGTTTTAGGTGTTCTAACCTGTGCTGTACAGTCATTAAAAAAAGCTCAATGAAATCCGATGGCATGCAAAAGGGTAAAAAGATGGGGGTTTAAACTTCTCTTTTACACGTAACCAAAAGACCCAAGTCTGTGGCATTATTCTGTAGGGCTAAAAAGAGGAGCACAACAGCAGGCAGACAAAGCTGGGGTGTCACCATTTTTCTCTGGAAAACAACGTGCAAGTTCACTCAACTCAATCACAACTGCAAAGCAGAAGGTGGTTTGACATCAGTAGAAATACAACCTGATAAAGCAAGAGGAACAACGTATCTGTGAGACGATGGGTTAAATCACCTGCAACTGCAAACTGCTAACATTTAATATTTCTTTTTAACAAGCTTTTGCAGGATTTAGAAATTAAGGTACCCTCCAGTCCTCCTTTCTTTACCTGTCTGGGTAAAAGCCCCAGTGCACCAACACCTGTTTATCTTTCTTCATCACCGGTCTCAGCCATTCATCTGCAAAACCAAAAAACAAAATCAGATTTGGAGAGTGAGTTAACTCATGTAGTTTGTCCCTGTCAGAACAGGGTTTATTTCTATCACCTCTACCAAATGGCAGACGAGGCGGAGAAACTGCAGGCTGTTTTTTAAGATTCATTTCCTTAATGGAGCATCTAGCTACAGAGTGTTCAGGGAAATTAGTACACTATCATTAGCTTCCTGCTGGACTCTACATCCATCCGACTTTGCATCTATTCCTGGCTTTTGCATGATATCTGCAGTGGGCCATTAGGAAGGCAAAATCTGCAGTGCTGAGTAGAGACAGGTAAAGAGGAGACTGCTGCAAACACAGGCCATTTGGGCAGCCTCGCTGCCAAATTCCAATAGAAGGAGTATTTTTTTAATGTATTCCTTTTAGGCCCCTTGAGATTCACAAATGGACCCACTGTCAATTCACCACAGGAATAAATCCTCTTGAAGAGCTGTAGTCTCTGCCGTTGGCACTGCAGAGACATGAGGTCACCCTGCTGACTGGCCAGTGTTAAAGGCTTGGAGGCAGACACTTCAGGGCACTCTAGCAGAAGAGAGGGAAGATTTCTAGCTGACGGGAGGCAGACCTGGGTTAAGATTTTTACCTGCCCTTAAACTCTCCCCTCTTCCAGTCTGCGCTCTGATTCTGGCTGATCACCTCACTGCCCGCAGCCAGTTTCGTACACTCCCCCCAGGGTGAGAACCTGACAGGAAGCACAGAACAGCTCCTGCAGTAGGAGTAAGGGGCTACTTAGGAGGCAGAAATAAGGTGGAGAGAGCCAGGAAGTCTAGGCCCTCAGGACAAATAAACCTGCCCCAATGGTTGGAAGATTTGAAGCCCAACCCTTTCCCTCCAAAAGTTTTGTTAATTGGCAAAGATCAATACCCCCCTCACTGTGCCTTCGTCAGAGCTCTGAATGGCCAGTCCTTGTTGTTAGTCTGATTTACACCCATTAGTCTGTTTCCCAGGCACTAAACTCCCAGATAAAGTGTACTAGATACAATGCTTAAAAATGCTCCTTCCAGGAGTTTTTTTTTGGTTTAATGGTTTTTAAGGGAGAAATACAAGCTTTACATGAGGGCAAATTCATAGTTTCTAAAGCAAGAGGAGTCTGATCTCCTGTATGGCACAAGCCACAGAACATCTCGCAAATCATTCCTAAGGCGTAACTTTTAAGAAAACGGTGTGCTGACTCTGCAAAAACTCCAAGGCATTGCCGGCCTAATGAGAGTAGTAATCAATTCTTGTTTCCTTCACGGCAGGGTGGAACACTTGTTACTAACACAGCTGTCGCGACAAACCGTTCTGGTACTGTCCGTGCTTGATAAGCAAAAACTCACTTTCATTGTCTCTTGTAGTAAGAGCGTGATTGTGGTTCCAGTACAGAGGCAATTGTGGTTTTTCTGAATGACGCCAGCTGTTTCTAAAAGGTGTCTTAAAAATACTAATTTTTCCCCTGTGGCAATGCGAAATAGGGGGAGGCATTTAGAAATCGGAAGAACACTATCCATCAAACTGATTTATAAAGGTAGGTCAGATTGAACTATGTAACAATATTTCTTGAGCTCATGGCTGCACTGGAGTCAAGCTATCTTTGAAGCTAAATCAAGTCAGGACTCGAGCAAGTCGCTTTCTAAGAATATAGTTGTGAATTCGCCAAAGATGTTAACTGTGCTCACCCCTATTCAGAAAAGAAATGGATTCACGAGAGCTTCTGAACACAAATGAGGGAGTTCCGTATCAGCCTTAGACCCCTGGGAGTGCCAAACACACCCAACAAGCAATGCCAAAGGATGAAACAGAACATGCTTCAGCCCACACAGAGCAAAACACTGCCATCTCCTGCAAATCAGCTGCCAAGACAACTCCGCAATATTTCAGATTTCTTTGTGACATGTTCCATTAGGGAAACCCAAGAAACACGGTTAAATTGGACAATGAAATTTGAAAAGGGCATTTTTTTATAGTCTTAGCCTAACAGGTGAGGCTTTTCAATAGCTAGCTAGATATTGTATGATACACTGCTTCTATATTAACCATCAGAGAATAGATGGGAACTGCAGAATAGACGATTTATCTTACCCACTCATTTCACTGGCTCACTGATATCGCTTTTACTGCCACTCGTGACATAAGCAACGTGGACACATCTTGGGGGCGAGGATGCTCACCACACTTCTATTTCGATGAAACTATATAAAGTACTTTTTAATTCTCATGTTCTATTTTGGCCCCACCGTTCTCTACCACAGGTCTAGTTTGGCCTAAGAGGTGGTATTAAGAAAGTGAAGAACATGAAACATTTTTGCCTATGTTTACAGGATATCAGTTTTGTCTCAAGTTAGTTTTCAGTTTCGTTTTTCTATACAGTCATGGAAGTTTGACGAGGGAGCTATTTTAGTCACACCCCCATAAAAAATGCTTGAAATAAGTGACTTTATGGATTAGCTCTACCAACCAGAGCTCAGAGTAAATAGTAATAATCAAGGTGAGGTCCCTGGGAGAAGTTACCCACAGTAGGTTCTGGCTCAACCCCTGCTTACACTATGAATTGATAAAAATGTTATAATGTAAGGCACTCCTTTCTCTGGCTCTCCTGCAGCCTTGATTTCCCCGTCAGTCTCCTCTAGGTTATAAATCGTGAGGCAGGGAATGTGATCATTTATCTTGCAAAGCACTAGGCACCATAAGTATTTCATGCTGACACAGACTTTCACTCAATCATTTAGAACGCGGTATTTCAACAGTATCGTATGCTTTTCAGAAAACAGCTCCATATCTACAAAACCACCCCCTCTACCACCCCCCCCACGGTGACCCAGGACATATAGGACTACAAAACATTTAAAATCTAATCTAGCAAGTTACTGCTCTCTGCATAGCTCTCAGTATTAAGCTGACTGCAGCTTCCTACCTAGTGGTTGGTACAGACCTCATTTTAATAGCTAAATGTTTTAGTTACAAGATTCACAGAGATCAACTCTGTATGATTTACCATCATCCAGTGAGGTAGGATTTGGATAAATATGGTGAGTGGCCTTTGCCTTCTCATCGGTGACTGTTCCCTAGGGAAAAAAATGAAACACTGCGTAAGAAATATAGCCACATATCTCCTATAAACAGAAAGCAGTTTCCACCTCAGAAACATTAATGCAGGCTTCCGCAAATGTGCCACACATATAGGCGCCAGCCCCAAACCTGAGGTGCCTAAGTGCGTGGCACTGAAGAGGTCGTCCCCCCCAATTTTGGGGGTGGTATGGGGCAAAGACGTGACCATTTGCTGAATAAAAGTCACGTGCCACTAAAGGCACTGGGGGCTTTTTTTTTTTTTTTTTGGTGACAGGATGTTTCGCCCCTGACGTGCCATGGTGCAGGATTCTGTTGTCATGGTGCAGCTAGGCACCATGGTACAATCCAGGGGCGCCATGGCAACCTGGCAGCCGGGATGTGTTGAGCCCTGCATTAAAGGGTGATTTTCGTTAGAATACAGTAAGATCCAGAACATAAGTGCTCACCCCAATTCCTATCAGTATTCTAAAGGTAGCAGAAAAGTAGGGTGCTGTCCATCTTTTGGAGATTACCTCTTTCTCCTAACTATGCTTTTCTATATTTTAAGAACCCTCTGTCTCCCTCTGGCATTGCCTTGGGTCTCCTCACCTTTATTTTTTTCATTCCTCTCACTGCCTCTCTTTTCCTCCCCCATCTTCACTGCCTCAAACCTCAGTCTGTGCAAGTCTATTTGTGTACCTTCCTGTAAGAAGGTACCCATAACTTTGTTTACATTTTAGAAACACTTAATCCAAACTGCAATTTTAATGTGACAATCAACTTGATTTTTTTAAATAGACTAAAAAAATTTCCATTTCTGATGAAACCCCATTCAAATAGCATTTCCTAAACTTTAAAAGAAACCTATAAAAAGGTCCTTTAAAAAATATAATTTTTCTCCTTCCCTTTCAATGTTTAAAAGGATCTGTTTAATAAAGGAAAAGAAATATAAAGAAGAAAACCACAACACTGATGATATTCAAAGGTCTGTAAACACGCACAGTAAATGGAGAACAATCTATTTTCACTGACATCTTTGTCAGGGTAATCTTAGGTGTTACTTGCAACTGGGAAAGATAAACATGTCTGTCTGAAATATTATATTTTCACATTGATGGTCTCCATTTAAATGTAATACTCAACCATTTACTGGTTTTCAAAACAGTTAGGTATTTGTTACCAGAGGGTGCCATATTGCTATTCTGGTATATTCACAATATAAAATTGCTTTTATTCTGCACTAAAAACATCAAGATTATCCAACATACTACACAGCAGACAGAACTACACCCAAAGGACATTTCTTCATAGTCTATGGGACTTTTCTTTGGGGGAGGAAGTTGTCTTTTCAGAAATGGAAATGTTGCATAGCATTTTACATACAAATTGTATTCCAAAGCATGTTTTACAGAATTAGGTATAAGAGAGCGTCGAGTATAAATTACAGGAAACAGAATGGTAAATAAATCAAAGCAAACAATCAGCAGACAAGGCCACCACCAGCAGAGGGGGGGAGAAAAGTTAGGAGACTTAGGCATGGGAGAAGAGATGAGAACAGAGAATGAGAGAGATACTACCAGAAAAGGCTGTTCAAATGGCAGGACTGAAGAGAAGGTCTTTGCACCAAAATTGGTGAGATTGTGGAAAGGGATAGAAAGTAGGCAGGTGTCTTTGGGGAAAAAAAAAAAAGAGAAGGGAACAAAGGGATGAAAGATGGAGAAATAGGATTAAACGCTTTTAGAAATAAAGACATTTCGAATTAAATCTTGAAATGAACAGAATGCCTTCAGGGTGTGCAAATTCCAGAACATTTCTCACAAAAGACCTATAAAATGACAGCAGCTTTTATTTAAAAAGGGGAAAATAGTTAATCTTGTTCATACCCTTGTTTAATATATTAAATCAAAATAAGAAAGGACACTAAATTATCTCAGGAATCTGCTAATTATTTGACAAGTCAAAAATCTCACGTTCAGCCCAGAATACTGAAATGTAGATTAAAGCTAGCTTCGGGAGGCCTGCATTTTGTTTGTTGTTAATCAACACTTGAATTATGTCCTAGGGGCCCTCAAATATCCAGAGGAAAGGAAGCACTCTGACCACTTTATGTTACTTTTAACTTTTTGGGTCCAAAATTAAGACTGACTGCCAGATTCAGGTTTGCACAAACATAAAGGATACATACTGCTTAGAAAATTAAATCTCCTGAAGACTGAAGCCTATTTATATCAGCAAAATAAATCCCATACTCCTAAAATAATTGTTTTACATTTATAACGCTCTTTTCACATCTCAAACAACTACATACATGAAGGAGCTAATCCTCACCCTCCCTGTGAAGAAGGTAAATTTCACTGCCATTTTAAAGAGGGGGAAACTGAGCTAGATGCGTAAGCGACTCTCATAAGAACACAGAAATCTGTGAGATGGCCAGAATAGAATCTACATTCTCTGTATCCAGGTGTGCATTGGTCAGAAAAACAAGGATTAGTAACTTTAGGAAGAGGGCCATAAACCCTTTGGTGGGCCAAATATTTTTTAAAGAACTTATACAGTGAATAACTCAGAAATGTTCATTACAGCATAGCATGTTAACATACAGGTAATCATGTATTAACACTGTAAAACCAAAAAGTTATTCAGAATAAAACTCCCTTATAGCACAACCTGGAAATAATTTTTTAAAAAGATTCAACCTAAATCTTTTACTAACTTTTTTCAGTCTCTAGAAGAGTAGGGGATTAATAAAAGAAAACAAAAAAAATAAAAACTATGTTTTTTTCTCTGCTGCTTATCATCATTACAGTATCTTGCCTGTCAGAATGAAACTCAAGCATGAACTTGTATGCGCACTAAGAAGGGCACATCTATATCATAAGATGGAAACATTTCATCAGCCAGTTGAACAAACAAAGGAGCTCTGTGGCACTTTTAAAGACTAACAAATTTATTTATCGCATGACCGTTTGTGGGAATAATCCTAGTTCGTCAGCTGTATGGACCATCTGGTCCATGCCATGCAACTGCAGATTCAAATGTTGGGTTATATCAACCAAAAATACTGTATGACAGAAAAACAGAATCTTTCAGTTCTTCCTGAAATTCCCTAGCATCAGAACTTGCAGTGTGTTTCAGAAAGGTGACAACGCCCTCTCAAAGTGCAAATAATCTCTCAAGAGACAAAATGGGGAAGGTAATATCTTTTATTGGACCAATTTCTGTAGGTGAGAGACAGACCAGCTTTTGGGTTTACATAGAGCTCTTCGGGTCTCAAGAAGTGCTCTATATAAGCTCAAAAGCTTCTCTTTCCCACTGAGAGAAATCAGTCCAATATACGTTACCTGACCCACCTTCTCGCTAATATCCTGAGCCCAACTACCCTGCATACAATAACCTCTCAAGGCATTTATCATGATTCATCCAGCACACTTCAGTGAATGGCTCCACATCTAATTCACAGAGAAAAGCCAGTACGCTGGGTGTGCCATGAAATTTGTACAGAGGTAATGAAAATCAATGAAAAAACAAACATTGTTTCATCTTAAACAATATTCTATCCAACCAAAATTACAACTCATAAAACTCATGAAAATTAATCAAATTAAAAGCGAGGTTTTAGTCTTTCGATTCTAAAGTGTGACCATTCTGGTATGACCGTAACCGTAGCAAGGCCTAGTCTACACTGCGGGGCTAAGGGGACAGGAGATACGCAATCTGCTCGCTCTTACTACGCTGTCTTCACTCAGCTGCTTCGACATGAAGGGCTCTCCCGTCGACTCAGTGTTCCACTCAGAGGGGGGAGTTACTGAGTCAACTGGAGAGCGCTTCCGGGATCGATTGAGCGGGTCTACGCAGTTTTTTCAGTATAGACAAGGCCTAAATGTAAGTAAGTGTGACGTTTATGAGCAATAGATTCAACTGAAAGAAGTGGGTGTGCTGTGGAATTGTTTGCCTCGTTGACTGGAAAGGCTGGGAGCCAGTGCTCTAGCCTAACACCAAAGGAAAATAAGAACAATCATGCAAAAGTTCCATTCCTTCCCCATGTTCATGCATATCTGAAACTCCATGAAAAACAGAGAGAGAGATACTGTTTCAATTTTTTTAAAAGCATTTTGTCATCAAATGGAAATGCATTTTCCACTTGGACTGCACATCATTTTACCGCCTTTTCATCATTCTGGCTCCAGCTGTCCAGGGCTAAAACGCAATAAGCTGCAGGACAGAGTAAGACCTGAGGTTTATAATGCGGCAGCTTAGCCAAACAACCCAGTTGATTGAAAACTTTGCCTTTTATATCAGCAACAATGGCACCCCAAGCAACTGCAATACATATGTAATACTTTGCTTTGTCCTTGGTGCTGGAGAAATGGTTCAAGTTTATACTCTGTCGTCACTGCCACGACTTCCAAACATATGAGGTGCCAGGGCTTACATCCATTCCAGTAAAAAAATATCCATGTTCCCATTGTTCACAGAAGATTTTTTTTTAGTTTTATCAGGACTGAAAAAAAGAACCAAGACAGAAGTAGCAACGACAGGTTTGTCAATGCCACACTTCCCAGCATGCCTGCAGTGCAGCAGATACAGTCCTGATGTTTAGGGTATTGAACTTCTTGTATTCAGCACACGTGCAACCCAAGGGAGTGAACAATCAGCCCCCCAGTGATCAGTCTTCCACATGACAACCAGCACTTTATGCTCTCACTATGCTTATCACAGCAAAAAACAAAACAAAAGAAGTTGAGAAATAAAAGACGTCACAGCAGAATAAATCATTGGTTAACTACTGGCAAACACAATAATACGATCTGGCAGGCTGAATGCAGTCCCCAAGCCACCAGTTGCCCATTGCTACTCTATATTTAATTTTTAGGATCCAAAGTTCAAAGTAATAGCTCTCTACAGTTGTCCTTTACAACAGCTGCAAAAACTTAATATTCAAAAATGCAAGGCTGCTACACGCTTCATTTTTGTTACCTGGTGACGTTTGACAATGTCCTTTAGTTTATTAGCCAACTTCAGTTCGATATCTGGAATGAGGTAGATTGTTGGTCTGCTCAGACAATTATTCTAGGGGAGAAAAGATAAAACTTTAAATCAGAAACTAGTGAATCAAAGGCATGAAGCCACCAGGGATTAGTGCACCAAACATTACCGCTTGACGAACACTCATGCAAGGGTTCTGTGGACCAGCATATTCTTGGTCTACTGAAGGAAATGGAAAGCTTCTCAACTTCAGTGTACTTTGGATCAAGTCCTGAGCATGTTACTGTAAGAAGAAGGCTAAATAGTGTTTGATACATCCTAGATTAGGACCTCACCGTACACCACTACACTACCTAGAAGAGTGGTTTTTAGCCACATTAAATGTTTATTTTAAAGTAAGGTGAATGTCTAGTTATCTTTATCAGATCACAGCAAAACCATTTATTCCAAAAAGTCAGTGAAGATATTCATGTTTCTGGTGGTTCTCCTACCATTTCTGAGTTTGCTAAGTACTTGAAAAGTATATTTTATAACAAGTACAAGCAAAAGCATCGGGGCAGACCCTACAGATTATCATGGAAAACAATCACTGACACGGACAGGAGTAACAAACTTCATTTTAAATTGACCCCCCCTGGTGGGGAAGTGAGAAGACCAGTGTGGTGGCACAACGGATGACTAATGGGATACAGAGGTTTTCCACCTCTGGGTCAATAATTCAAATCTGACACTGGGCAGAAATGAGCTTTATGGCAGCTGTTCTGTGGGTCAGCCAAAACGAGTTGGAGTTTTCGTCCTTTTACTAGTAGAGAGGTATCCTCATCAGAAACAAAAGGAGACCCTTGCTGGCAGTCTTGGCAGAGGGACCAAGGATTAAGTGGACTTTGGGAACAAAATTAATCCCCCTAAGTCGAGATTGAGGCGCATTGGTGGGATGTTAAAGTTTCGTACTTCCACAGCTGCCCTGATAACCCAGCACCTTTCAATCGCTGTAAATTTCCTCTTTGCCGTAACCTAAGTGTTCAGCCTTTTGCAACTGCTGAATCACAAATTTTGGTAACTTCATTTCCTAAATTCTAAAGCACAGTGTTGTAAGCAATTAAAGATACTGCGCTGTACAGTTCTTCAATTTTATAATCAAGTTAAAAAGTACTTGTCTAATGATTTTAACCTCAATCATTTCTCCACCCTATGTAACAGGTTTCTTTGTTCTCAGTAGTCCTCCTTGTCATCCATGCTAATTAGTTTCAGAGATTCTCAATGAGAGGAAAGGAAGATAAGACTGAAAAAGATAAAAATTACATTATGGCAGAAATTAAAAATGATAGAGTTTGGAATTCTCATGCAGCTCACATCTCTGAGGTGTCTAAAAACTAGAAGGCCATTTCCCCGAAGAAAGTGAAAAATACATTGAGACATAAAACAGAAAATGTTTATAGTTCTAAAATTTCTTGCCTGCACTAGTGTTTTTTCAATGTTCATGAACATTTCTACATTTCGATCCATTCGGGATGGATTCTGCAGGTCAAACCTCCGCCTATAAATGAGGAAAATGATTAAAGGTATTAAAGACTTCAACTTACCTACTTTCAACAGCAAAAAAATCTTTAAACTTCTTTTATATTTGGTTTTGATCAATGACTGTTATTGAAAACAATGCACATTCCAGGAAATTATATTGGTACACTTAATATTAACAGAACAGATTTTTACAGCATCTTCATGCAAGAACACAAGTTAAAACAGAGTTTTAGAGCACAATAGTGTTACTCTTGTTCCACTCAGGAGCCCTCATAGAAAAGAAAAAGTGCAGTTGACTTATAAATTCTTAGTAGGAGAATGGGATCCAAGTCTGAAGACCTATTAGCCAACCTGACTAGCAATAAAACACTGGAGCAAGAGGGGTAGCCAATTAAGTGTATTACTATACTCTCTAGTGTGATCAGACAAAAGCAATTAATTAAGAGCATCTGAGAATGTCATTTGGTTTTACTGAGGTAGAGCCCACAATGGCATCAGCAGCTGACAAGGGACAGTAGAATAGGGAGTATAGGCAAATTAAATTTCACCTCCCTAAACCCTGAGTTCTATTCATATTTCTGTTGAATTTACTAGTTTATTGATTATGTTGAGCAATTAGTGGTAGGCCCACATTGTAACCTCAAACACACAGCACCTCTTAATAAATCCACTGCTGTGCTCTTTTAATCTAGACACATCTGAAAAATCCCTCACTACTCCATATTGTGGATGTAGCTGAAAGAATACATTACATCCACTCTCATGCTGGAATCTGGTCCTTGGCATAGTCATGTGACTTTTTTCAAAAGACATGGGATGGATTCATTCCAATTATTTACTTCCCCACCTCAGTGTTATGAATTTGAGTGACATCTGCCATGAATTTTAAAGACAA
>ML685864.1:576423-606683 GCA_007922175.1 Pelusios castaneus | reverse complement strand
GAAAGCTCATGCGATTAATAAATCTGTTAGTCTTTAAAAGTGCCACAGGACTCTGTTGTCTTTCTACAATAGACTAACACGGCTACCCCTTTGGAATATGAATTTTAAAGATTAGTATGTGTATTTAGATTAAAGAAATTTTAAAAGTCTGCAATTTGGCAGGCTCCAGGAGTTGCTGTTCTCCAGCAATTCAATCTGCATCATTAGTGAAACACCAGCAGAGTCGTTCTTTGCAGTCAGTCGTTGTCAGCTTCCCTTTGGCACCCAGAAGGATGAGAAAAGAAAGCTGCTGATAAAAGAATTCAGCATAATTCAGGGTCAAGTTCTTAGTTGTGCGGCATGACTGTGCAAGCATAGTACTACACACAGTCACATGGAATAAGTGGTTGCTGGTATACAAAGTGTTTTAAGTCGCAATATACTTCAGAGACACAAAGCCCCACTTATTCTCAATAGAATACCTAGGAGATTGTTACAGCTCGCAAACATGTGATGGCATTAAATTCAGTTTTACACACCTGGATGTACAAGTTTGACTTTTACAACTTCAGAAACCAACGTTAACTTACATCATTATGCCCTCACAATCTTACATGAGGTTGTTAATTTACTAAACTGAGCAGGTTCATCACAGCTACCATTTCACCTGAGGCTCGTAAGCACACAGCCCCTCCCCATTGGACCTGAGAGTGCCCATCACTAGACTGTTTCTTTCCCTCATGATTTTTATTTTCAACCTGCGGGATGAAATTTTTTCTACAGAGGACCAAGTCTGTTGTAACGCCCAACATAACAGAAAGGAGTTAAATGCAATCCCTTATTTTTTCTATGTTTATCTTTTAACCTTAAAGTAAGGTTACGTTCTCTATATTTAAATGACAATATTACATGTTGACACAAATATCTTCTCAGTCTTCCAGTGATTGTCAGAACAAGACACTTTAAAATGTTGTGTAGGTAGGGAATACTTCCAGACGGCAGGCGTGACCCTCTAAGGTATTTTCCATGTATAACTTATAACCTGCCTTGATCAAAACTCTTGTCCTAGGATTGTATATTGACATAATTTCACAATTTTTTTGGTAAAAATGTGCTCTTCGGAGAGCTGCTCTGACTGAGATGAATGGGACAAAGGGAAGCATCAGGAGAGTGGACAAAACCACTGAAAATAGAAATACTAACCATGGTTATGAGCAAGTTTTCAAATGCAGACGACTATTTTGACCACATTTTCAGTCTCACAATCAGGTCTTTTATTTAGGTGCTTAGCTTTAACGAACCGTGTTTGAAAGTTTTGGTCTAAGTCAACATTAAGGATTCATTTCACTTTGTTCATTCATTCACATTTCTACCATAATTTTATTTAATCTTCCAAACAAAAGCCCGAATCATGCCATTTCTTAACATATTAACAGCAGCTTATACTGTATTGGGCAATTTAAAAAAACTCTCTTTTAAAGAGACCATTAGGAGGTCCTTCTATCTTCATGCTTAACGACTTATTTCTTGAAACGAAGTCTAAAGCAATAGGTTTTAGAGACCATCTCTTTGAATTACAATGATAAGGTACGTCCAGCTGCACTGGGTAAGTGCATTTTTCAGACATACCTATTGTGACCAGGAAAGGTACTTCTCCTACAAGACAGATCATTCACAAACAGGTTAACCAAGAGCAACAATGCATATCATTGAAAAACAAAGACTCATGCATCAGGCACATCAGATTATTATTTGGACTAGTCAGTGAAGGAAACATTCCAGGCTCTAAATCTGATCCTCAAAGTTAAATTCACAAGTATCATTTCCCTCCCGACTCCACATGCACACACACAAGACACTACCAGCTAGTTTTGAGGGATCATAAAGAGAGGGAGAAGAGAGGATGCAGTCAAATGTCAGAGTTTTGCTCTCATTCAAATTTCCATAACTGGGAAGTTAGATTAAAAAGAAAAGACTATTTATTGCTTGGAGCTAGTTGAGGTGCTTTTCCATTAAGGCTTAGAGGAAGCTCAAAGCCCCTGAAAGACACACACAGATTATTCCAGGCAGCAGTTATCTATAGTTAGGTATTAGCATTGTAGGAATGAGAGAAGGGACTTCAGAGAGTTAACTCATGGGCAGCTTCTTACTCATTCTCTGCAAATGCAGTTAGGGGGCAGAGCATCATTTATCCCACAAAAATAATACTAAAACGTGGCTGTGTTCAAATCATAATATGGCTTATTCTCGCCTTTTAATTTGCTCTTGAGAAGGTATCTGACTTCAGGTACCGTCACAGATAGTATCAGAGGAAGAACTACATGAAGGAAGGGAAAGTTTCTGCTTTATTTTCAAATGAATCATCTCTTTTATATTTAGTATTTTTAATTCCTAATTGGATATTTTTGCAATTTTCTCAATGATAATAATTTAGTTATGTAATTCCCCTCTTGGGAAGAGACTTATGAATTATAATGTACAAACAGACACCTCTGGGACTTCAAATGGACTATTTTGAACACTTCGATATTTATATAGGCAGGGTTTTATAGAACTTGCATTCTGCATTGATGAACGCAGAAGAGAAGTAAAAGCATTTTCTATTTATTAGTTTCTACACAGTGCTTCATATTTGAAGACATGAATTAATCCTTTCAATACTCTATTACATCAGTAGGAATAATCCACATTTCACAGATGGGAAACTGAGGTGCAGATTCAGCAATTTGACCAATATTACACAGCAAATAAATGCCTAAAATGGGATAATAAACTCAGGAAATCCTGACTCCTAGCCTGGGGCCCATTCACCAGCTCTCAATGCTTCTTGTCTTTAGATATCTTTAAATAGAGCAACTAGAAAACAAATTTATTCTTCTCAACTCCCTTTCTCAGTCACCTCTTCAGGGAAGTGTGTTAAATTGCAAGTAGTTTGAACAGGCATTTCATGTGTTTAATTTCATGCAAAAGGTGTTTAAATGTAAGCAAAAACTTACCAGCCCTGTTCATTCTTATACTTGTAAGCAGCACCAAGAATATGACATAATGTACCTCCAGCTTTGAAATCCATGAAGCACTTGGCCTAGAATCAGGAGACAGAACTGTGAACATTGACCAAAAGTGACACACACTTCAATGCTATTATAGCGAAAATATGCTTTGTATCATTAAATGCACACAACCCTGTACAGAACACAAACTCAATGAATTCACGCATGTACCATTCCATTTTCATTTGGGGTTTACTTCATAAAGCTTTATGCTTCACTCGTTTCAAAACATTCAACAGTAGTAAAATACACACACGTACACATACACGTACGTAAAAATAAGCAGCTTAATTGTAAACACATGGAGATATCAGATGTATCCTAAACTTCATCTTAATCCATTCCACTACTTTATGTTTCTATTTCTCACATATCAGGGGCTCAAAGGCCAATTCTGTATTTTCATAGTTATGTGAATGTATGTTCTATAGAATCACAGAAACGTAGGGCTAGAAGGGACCTTGCGCAGTCACTGACTCCAACCAGCTGTCTGTGGCAGGACCATGTAAACCTAGACCATCCCTGGCAGGTGTTTGTCCAACCTGGATTTTTTATAAAAAATAATATTAAAAAAACAAGTTTTTAGAACAGAGGACCTTAAAACCAATGCACTAAAAGGGACAAAACAGGTACAGAAGTATTTCAGTCTGGTCAGACTTCTTGTACAAGGCATTTTAAACACCGTGAATACATGTCCATTACTTCTTGTCCTGCCTACAGTGGACACGGAGGACAATTGATCACTAGCTTCTTGACAACATCCCTTAACCTATTTGAAGAATTCTCAGCTCCTCTCTTAGTTGTCTTTTCTCAAGGCTAAAAATGACCACTTTTTTTAATCTGTCCACATGGGTCAAGTTTTCTAAACCTTTTATCATTTTTGTTGCTCTCCTTTGGACTCCCTCCAATTTGTCCACATCTTTCCTAAAACATGGCACGAAGAACTAGATACAGTACGAGAGCTGAGGCCTAACCTGTGCCAGGCGGAGTGGAACAATTATTTTCTGTCTTATATATAACACTCACGTTAATACACCCCACAATGATATTAGTCTTCTTCATAACATCACTGTGTTGACTCATCAATTTGTGATACACTCTAAGCCCCAGATCCTTCACAGCAGAAATACAATATAGCCAGTTATTCCACATTTTGTAGTTGTACTTTTGATTCTTCCTTCCTAAATGAAGTATTTTGCAGTAGTCTTTATTGAATTTCACCTTACTGAATTCACACCAATTCTCCAATTTGTCCAGGTTGTTTTGAAATCCAGCCCTGTTCTCCAATGTGTTTGCAACCCTCTCCCCAGCTTGTTGCCATCTGCAAATTTTATAAGCACACTCTTCACTTCATTATTCAAGTCATTAATGAAAATATTGACTAGTAATGAACCTCCAACTGATCCCTATAGGGCCCCACTAGATACGACCTCCCAGTTTGACAGCAAACTATTGTTAAATACTCTGAGTACGGTCTTTCAATCAGTTGTGCACCCACCTTGTAGTAATTTCATCTAGACCACATTTCAGGGTTGGTTATGAGACCATCATGTTACCCTGTCAGAAGCCTTACTAAAATCAAGATACATCACACCTGCTGCTTCCCCCATCCAGCAGGGCAGTAATCCTGTCACAAGAGGATATTAGTTTGAATTATTCTTGATAAATTCATGCTGTCAAACCCTTATAATTCTATTATCTCTCAGGTGCTTACAGACTGTTCAATAATTTGGTCCAGAATTTTTCCAAGTACTGAAGATAGATTGACTGGTCTATTATGCCCCAGGTCCTCTTTGTTCCCCTTTTTAAAGTTAGGAACTATTGCTATTTTCTAGCCTTCTGAGACAACAGAGAACTGCTAACGGTTCCAAGATTGCTATAGCCAGTTCCTCAAGTACTCCCATATGAATTTCATCAGGACCTGCAAACTTTGATACATCTAATTTATACAAATATTATTTAACCTCTTTGTTCCCTACTTTGGCTTGTATTCCTTCCTCTTTGTTGTTAACAATGTGGCGATGAATATCTGACCACTCAAACTTTTCAGTGACAACTGAAACCAAAAAGGCATAGAACACCTCAGCTTTATGGATGCCATCAGTTACTAGATCTCCTTTCCTGCTACAAAGAGGACTTACACTTTCCTTTGTCTCTTGCTCCTAACATATTTAAAGAACCTCTTCTTATTGCCTTCAAGACTCTTATAAGTTGTAACTCATTTTGTGCCCGAGCCTTTTTGACCTTGTTCCAACAGGCATGTGCTGGTCTTTTGCACTTTGAACACTCTGCCCATGTTTCCATTTTTTGTAGGATTCTTTTTTGATTTTCAGTTCATTGAAGAGTTCCTGATGGAGCCAGAGTGGCTTGTTAGCATTATTCATCTCAGGGTAACATTAAAGGCACAACGGCAGACTATCTCCTTGAGAAACTGCCAGAGCTCCCGAACTCCTTTTTCCCTTAGATTTTCTTCCCATGGGACCTTACCCACCAGTTCTGAGTTTGTTGGCCTGGTTCTCTGCACTCACCTCTTCCTTTCCTTTGGATCACGAAATCTATCATTTCATGACCACTTTCTCCCAAATTGCCTTCCCCCTCCAGATTCACTACCGATTCCTCTGTATTGGTCAGGATCAAGTGTAAAATGGCTCTCTCCCTGGCTACTTACTCTACTTGCTGCAACAAAACATTGTCCCCAATACATTTCAAGAACTTGTTGGAAATGTTAGGTGTTGCTGAAGTATTTTTTCAGCAGTTGTCTGGGTAGTTAAAGTCTTCTGTTCCTACCAGGTCATGAGGTTTAGATGTCTCTGTTTGTTCTAGAAATGCCACATCCAACTCCTATTTTTGATTTGGTGCTGCAATCTCTTTACCCAGAGATTCTCAACTCATCTGTCTCCCACCTCCTTCTGGATCTTAGAACAATTTAATATATTCTTGATGTATAATCCAACACCACTTCCCCATGATGCCTGACAGGATCCTTACATAAATGTATGAACATAACATAGAACTGACCATTGAGCCCCTGATCTATAACAAATAGAAACAAAGGAATGGAATGGGGTTCATTTTTAAAAGGAAGTTTCTAGCTAATTTCCTAATGAGCACATCCTTGAAAAATAAAGATGTAAGCCAATCAAAGACCTGAAAGAAACAATCGGCAGGGCTCCACTTCTGCAGCAGGAAGATTGCAGGAGCCAGGTGCTGAAAAAGCTTTTCAGTGTCATCTTTTTTGTATCAAAAACCAAAATATGTTTAATTTGTGAGAATCAGCAAAAAAAAAAAACAAACAAAAAACGTTTTTCAGATTTACTGCTAAGTGCTAAATCCATCTCAGACTGACTGATTACAGTGCCCCAATTGTATCCCAAAGGAACCATTTCAATTCAACCAATTAGCTGAGCATACCATACCACACATTCTAAAAAATAACATTGTAGATGGAGATTAAAAAGGTTTGTTAGGTCCCATTTAGTCTCTCCCTACAGGGTCAATATAGGATTGCTTTCTACAGTATGGAGAAAATAGTAGAGGGGACTCTATTTTTAAACTGAATCGCTTGCTTCAGATTTTTACATTCTTTGCCAGGGTCACTAGACAGGATATTTGTAAGTGTAGAGCTGGCTGAAAAATTTGACACTATTTTCACTGAAAAGAGCATTTTCAGCCAGATTTGGCAGGGAGGTTTCTCAGGTAGGAGATGGGGGAGGAAGACAGAAAGAGCTCCAGGCCCAGAACAGCTAGCAGTCTTGTGATTAGGGCAGAGTGGGGTTCCACTCCCTACTCTGTCTGATTTGGAAGAAGGATGTGAAGCTGGGTCTCTCAAAACCTAGATGAGCGCCCCAATACCAGACTATTGGTGATCTGGGGCCAGTATTTTCAGGAAAATTTATTTGGCTAACATTTGGCTAATGATACTGTAAAAAATTATGGGGCTGACAAAACATTACGGGAGCTGCTATTGACACAACCCTGCTTTCTGGCACCCTTAGGTGATGACGTGGGGGATATTCTGTAATAGAAATCATGCAAGAAAGACAGCTGAGCTGTGCCAAAGCCCTGGAGCACCACACACAGGAGTAGGTGCCAGCCTCCACACACATCAGTGCTGGAGCACAGAGGTGCTACATGACTCACCAAGGCACTGAAACAGGTTCCCGTCACTGAGATACTGATGCTGACACATAGAAACAAGGGTCAGAAACCATTATACTCCCTGACATATTTGCACCTGGGGCCAAAGCGCAGAAATAAAAATGGCACACAGCATCAGACCAATGTCCACCTAGCCCAATAGCCTGTCTTCTGGCAGCAGCGGGAATGAACAGAACAAGACAATTACCAAGTGATCCATCCGGTCACCTGATCCCAGCTTCTGGCAGTCAGAGGTTTAGGCTCATCCAGAGCATGGGATTTGCATCCCTAACCATTTTGGCTAACAGCCATTGACAAACTCATCCTCTGTGAATTTAAACTACCTCATTTTTGAACCCAGTTATAATTTCGGCCTTCACAACAGCTGGCAATGAGTTTCACAGGTTGACTGCACACTGCGAGAAGTATTTTTTTTAAGTGTGTTTTCAACCTGGAATATTTTAATTTCATTAGGTGATCCTGGTTCCTGTGCTATGCAAGGGACTAAATAAGATTTCTCTATTCACTTTCGCCTCTCCATTCAGGATTTTACAGACCTCTATCACATCCTTTCTTACTCATCTCTTTTGCAAGCTAAACTGTCCCAGTCCTTTTAATCTCTCCTCAAATGGAAACTGTTCCATATGCTTAATTGTTTTTGTTAGCTTCTCTCTGCCCCAATTCTAACACATCTTCCTTGAGATGAAGCAACCAAAATTGCACACAGCATCCAAGATGTGGGCATACGACGGATTTATATAGTGGCATTATCCTATTTTCTCTTATGATCAATCTTTTTCCTAATGGTGCCTACCACTGTTAGCTTTGACCGTTGCTGTATATTGAGCAGATGTTTTCAGAGAACTATCTACAATGACTCAAGATCGCTGTGTGTATGGTAACAGCTAATTTAGACTTAATTTGTACATATAGTTGTGATTATTTTTTCCTGTGTGCAAAGTCAGGAATTTCATCTGCCATTTTATTACCCCATCATCAAGTTCAGAGAGATCCCTTTGTAACTCTTTGCATTCAGCTTTGGACTTGAGTAATTTTGCATTGTCTCATTGAAGCACCCAAAAAGAGACACACACACAACCGCTATTGTAATGTACTGAACTAGGAAATCAGGGTTGCAGTGAGGAGGTCTAATCCCCTAGAGGTCCCATTTCACCCAGTCACCTTGAATGCTTAGAGCAAGAGGTGCAGAGGGGTGAGATAGGAGGTGGCTTTTTCAACAGCTGTAAATATTTTAAAAACATACTATGTCCCTGCACCGAGAATCAATCCGTAAGTTCGCGTGCCAGTCTAATACAGGACAAACTAAAGAATGTTTTACTAGGTATGGTCTAGAGCAGTGGTCTGCAACCTGCGGCTCCAGAGCCACCTGCGGCTTTTTGGCTGCCCCCTTGCGGCTCTGGGGTCTGGGCCCCCTCCCACCACTATGGGACCCTGCAGGCAGCCCATGCCAGACTCCAGGATGCCCCTGCCACTAGGAAACCTTGAGGAGGGCCCGTTCCTGGTCCCACAGCAATGGCAATCAAGAGTTCTTGATGTGCCTACTTCTGATACTAAATCTGGGGTCTTCACCCATTTGCAACCTAACTGCCAGAATTTCCCCTTTCTTTAAATCAGGGCTCGACAAAATTGGCTCTCAGCTAGGCACCAACAGTTTTATTTTTAGTCGCCAGAGGGCACTCCTCCACTGCATTTCTGCAGTGGAGCTAGGAGCCAGGCTACAAACTCTGGTCACCATGGCAACCTGGCACCCAGGTTTTGTTAAGGCCTGCTTTATATGCTGTGCAATACCACCAACAACCAGTGTCACAGGTACACTGGGGACAGGTTAACATAACATCTTTTTAAGATGGAGAAAGGGTGAGTGGAGAAGACTAATGTTTACATGAGATGGAAAGACAAACAGAGATGCATATTTCCTTGTTTCTACCTATAATTAAAACTCAAAAGAATAAGCTATGATTGTGCCAAGACCAGTCCACCTTTCATTAATCTTAGATAGAACTATTCATCTAGCAGGGAAGAAGAAGCCATCTGCATGTAAAACAGACACAGATGCAATTTTACATGGTGCACTTGTTAGCGCATCTATCCCAGGACTCAACAAGTCCTGGGCACCAGGTCGCCAGGGACTTTGCCCCTGGCACTTAGCACCACTGTGGCAGCCAGGGAGGCAAACACCCTCTGACACTTAAAAAAAAAAAAGAACCGGAAGACGTGGCAGTGACACTCTTTCAGTGGCGGGGGGCCCCTTCACTGCCATACACTATGGGGCACCTGAGTTTTTGAGCTGGCCTGTAGGTGTGCGGCAGCTTTGTCGGGGCCCGATAGCCATCAAAACACGAAGGTCAAATTATGTTCTCAGTTGAATTTATACAAACCTGAAGTCAAAAAGATTAGAATTTAGTCCAAACTTCAGTGATTGCACCAACAAGCTGCATTTGTTTTTCCCTTCCAAATTTTATTAGGACGGTTGCTCAACGATAAATTATTTTCCTTTCCCTTCCTGATACGATGGTGCAATAACAGTCAGTGTTTAGTGTTGACATACCCGTTATTTATTACAGTCGTGGAGGCTGGGGGAGAAGTGGAGGTGAAGGAACAACGATACAATGGAGGAGACAGTATGGGAAGACAACACAGGTAGTGGAGCAGAGTGTGGCTCATTACAAAAACGGATTTTCTGAGGCGCTGAGCTCTCATTACTGCACCGGTCTCTACCGGCTCAAAGACTGTGGCCAGCCCCTCTCCACAACCAACCCAGTGGAAATGTCTCTCCCTTTGTCTGACAGACATTCTAGGGCATAGAGCATGCAGAAATAATAATGGGGATATTGATTTCACTGAGTCCTAAACTAGTTAGTTCTCTGTGCCAGTGACTCTTTAAATGTCCAGGAGGACATTCCACCACCACACTGCACTTGCTCACCCTATTACTCAATCACTCTCGGTCACTGTCCAGGTGCCTGGTGTACAGCTCCATGAATCATGGGAGCAAGAGATAGGCTGGGTCTCCCAGGATCACTATTGGCATTTCAACTTCATCCATGGTTATTTTTTGGTCTGGAGAGAAAATGAGGGCTTGCAGTTTCCTGAGCAGACCTGAGTTCCAAAAGATGTCAGTGAAATGTTCCCTGTGGTCGACCAGCACATGCAGCACCATAGAAAAGTATTCCTTTCTGTTTATATACTCTTTGGCAAGGTGGTCTGTTGCTAAGATAGGGATGTGTGTGCTATCTACTGCCCTATCGCAGTTAGGGAACTCCATCACAGCATACCCATTCGCTATGCCCTGCACATTTCCAACACTCATTATCCTTCTTAACAGAAACCTGTCAATGGCCCTGGACACTTGTATCACAGCAGATCCCACAGTGGATTTATCGACTCCGAATTGATTCCCAGCTGATAGGTAGCAGTCTGGTTTGCTGGCTTCCACAGAACAATGGTCACTTGCTTCTCCACTGTCAGAGCAGGTCTCATGCTGATATTCTTGCACTTCAGGGCTGCAGAAAGCTCCCCGCAAAGTTCCTGGAAAAAGGCCTTACACACCTGCAAATTCTGCAGTGTCTGCTCATCACCACATACCTTCATAACGATGCAATCCCACCAATCAATGCTTGTTTCCCAGAACCAGAAACGGTGCTCCACTGTGTTCAGCTGCATGTGAAGCCAGCAGCAGCCAGAAATTATTTCTTTTTATGGCTTGTAGAAGGGCTGTCTGGGTAATATCACAATTTTCTGTGCTGCGGTTCTTCTCTCGGCCTTTGAAAGACTACAGGATAAGTCGCGAGGTGTTTGTAATGCTCACAATGGGAGCACAGAGCTGAGTGGCCTCCATGCTTCTTCGGCAATGGCGCACGTGTTGAAGAACCATGGTTTCAAAAATGGGCACGAAAAGGTATTAGTTTGGTTGCTGCTGTTATATGGGGAAGGCAGGAGGAAAATGCACCATCAGAGGCCAAAGACCTTCTCAAAAGCCCCTGTGGCTAAGTGCACTATGGGATAGCTACCCATGATGCACTGTTCTGTTTACAGGTACAAGAACAGCTGGCAAAGACACTCTTCCAATGCAATGAGCATGGTGTGATCTTGCCCAACTGACTTCATTAGTTCATTGGCTGGAAATCTACTGAAATGACATTGGCTTCATATCACAGTGTGGACATATTCTTAATCTAATAATACTTGTAGGACTCCCGCTGTATCATGCCAAAGCAATAAATCTAGGCTGCCCTGAAGTTGCCTGGTATTTTAAGGATTAATTAAGTATGGGGCTGCAGGCCCCACTCAATTTTGAGACTTTGTGAAACTCCCAGTGGGAGAAAATTCATGGAGACGTTCTGTGGCTGAGGCAAGTTTTTATGATTTACAAATAAAAGCTTTACCAACGTGCATATAAAATATAATCTTTAAAATAAAGAAAACTTAGTTGCAGTTCTCAGGGCCAATGCTTTCAATCCTAAACAAACCACAGTGCCATAATCCATGGGATGGGGTGGGGTATATATTTCTATTGCCAGCTCATTAAGTCATAAAGAAAGGCCATGATTTCTGAGCCAGCCAAAGATGGCAGAACATTCCCCCTCCCCAAGACATTGACAGACAATTCCAATGTCTGCAAGACATGTTCCTAAACTGAAGCCTGCTTTGATCTATAGATGCACACACTCAACTAGAGCGGACATCTGAAGTATTCTCCTCCGCACACAAACATGGCCTCTTTCTTTCTATTCAATTTCAGTCTGTTCTCTCTCACCTGTGTGCTGATCTTGAGCAACCACTGGGTTAATACTAGGGTCACACAGGTATCTCCCACTTGGACTGAAACTCTCTCGCTCTACAATCAGAGATTTGCAACATGCCAAGGGAGCAACCAGGTGTGACTCTGCTGAACCAAGTGGAAGGCAAACTCCAGAGTCTGTGACATCCAAGAACATCTTGCTACCCAACACCGAGGGATTGTGGGACTAAGCATTCCAATTCATCTTAACTACTGTGCTAAAATACAAGGAGAAAGATCAAGACTATAATGCACAGGACCGAAGCCAAAGCTCTTTAGAAGTCAAAATCAGCATTTTGAATTGCATGCAGAAATAAAGTGGAAGCTAATTCAGTCTGAGAAACACACACAACACGTTCATCATAAGATGCGATACGAAATAAGCATGCAGTCTGCACTAGCTGAAGGTTTCAAGTAATCGTTACGTGTGGCCCTAAGTAAAGCACATTTCAGCAATCCAATTTACAATATGAATCAACCTGTGTACTTTTTATCTAGTCTTTAGTGTAAAGATAAATGGGTTAGGGAAGTTTTTTGCTCAAACATATAACTAGGCCATTGGTCAGAGTTTTTATTTTTTTTTAAAAAGCTATTTTAATGTAGTAGAACTCAAGGAACTTCTCAGCAACGAGTGCTTTATCAAACTTTAAACCGTATTTCCCCATAGCCTTCATCTCCACTCCACCTTCCTTTATGTGGGATTCTCAGTACACAAAGTATTTTAACCAAAAAGAAGCCTTGTCTGTCAAGATTTTGCAAGTTTCTTTTTGTGTTGTAAAAAAGTAAATACTTTAAAAGCACAAATAGGAATACCAACACTAAATATTATTACAACACAACACATCATTGATTCAGCTGAATCAGGAGTAAGAGAAGAGTAAATCAAGAGCTGCACATATGGTGACCGTATTTCCCTAACGTGAAAATGCATCACAAGTAAGCAGTGATGCTGTGCAGTTCTGCTGGCACAAGTCTACATTATGACTTGGGGGGAGGGCGCAAAAGTGGGCATTTGTCTCATTTGCTCTTCCCCAAACATTCCTCCGTGCCCTTCTATAGCAAGAGCAAAAGTAACCTGAGCAAGTGCCCAGTTTTGCCAAAAAAACTCATCTCTGGGACAGAGCTAAGAGGGGGACTGTCCCTAACAAAAAGGGACGTATGGTCACCCTAGCTATATATGTAATCCCAATAGTTATGGGGTCTGATGATGTCCAGGAAGGGAGTGCGTATTAGTTATACTCATTCATAATGTGAGTATTGTTTTCTTAATCCCATGAATAAGGTTATTTACTATATGTTCCTGAAGCCCTGTGACAGTGGTCGAGCCGAGATTCAAAACTGCAGTTAAATGACCATAAAAATCGGTGAAGTACTTGCCTGCCAAGTGTGGAGAGCGGGACGGGTGCGTGGTGCTGCTCTCCTTGTTCCAAGCAGCTAAAGGGCATCAAAACACAACTACAAAAAACCCACTTTCCTGAGCACTTTCCAAGAGAAGGCTAATGACTTATCAGAGGCTATAAGTACCTGTATGCGGGAGAGATTTCTGATAGTAGGCAAGTCTTCAGGATAACAGAAAAAGGCATAATGAGATCCAATGGCTGAGAGATTAATAGGACTGAGACTTTTCATCTTGAAAAAGAGATAAAGTAGGGATACGCTGGAGGTCTATAAAATTATATCAGACATGGAGAACATAAATCAGAAGTGTTATTTATTCCTTCTCATAACAGAAAAACTTGGGGTCACCAAATGAAATTAATAGTCCGCAAGCTTAAAATGAACAAAAAGGAGTAATTCTTCATACAATGCACGGTTAACCTATGAAACTCCTTGCCAGAGAATGCTGTAAAGGACAAAACTGTAGTGGGGCTCAAAAAAGAACGAGGTGAGTTCCTGGAGGACAGGACCATCAATGGCTGTTAGCCAGGATAGGCAGGGATTGTTGTTTGCCAGGGGCTGGGAATGGCTGATGGGATGCGTCACGATGATTCTCTGTGAAGCACCTGGCATTGGCCACTGACAGAAGACAGGATACTGGGTTAGAAGGTCCATTGGTCTAACACAATACGGCCTTTCTTATGACACAGAAGCTAGTCAAATTCAAACTAGATAAAAGGAGCAACTTTTAACAGTGAGCATAATTCACCATTGGAATGATATCTATATGTTGAATCTTCCTTTCTTGAGGAAGGCTGGATGTCTTCTTAATTTTTTAAAAATCTACCATTACTCAAAACAGAAGAAGCTGAAGCTGAATCATGAAGTCAAGACTAGATCATCCTAGTTATCACTTCTCTCAGACTCTACGGTCAGAAGGGACCAGTACGATCATCTAGTCTGACCTCCTGCACAGTGCAGGCCACAGAACCTCACCCACCGGATCCTGCAATAAGCCTCTAACCAGTTATTAAAGCCCTCAAATCATGATTTAAAGACTTTAAGATACAAAGAATCCACCAGCACGTGAGCCATTCCCACTGCTACAGAGGAAGGCAAAAACCCCCAGAGACCTGGCCATAAATATCTCTCAATCTAATATTACTGTAGTTGCAAAGAGGAGGCTCTGAGATTATCCAAAGTACTGAAAAGTGCATGTGTTTATTAATTGCCATTTTGGTGTGCTTCCACAGTTACGTGTTCTTGTTACCGAATTCTTTGTTTAATAATAGGTGTGTATAGCTATGTTTTTTCCCCAAGTAAACAGCTCAAATCCGTGGGGGGGAGCGGGGGTGTTCTCTCTCCTTCTGTAGCTATGAATGGCACTGTAAAGCCACATAAGAAATTGTCCTTGACATTGAAGAGCTTAGTTTAAATACTCATTGGATGCTTGAGGCAGGGGGGTTATGTGACTGCTCTATTATTTCAAAGATACGTGTCTCACTATTACCTGTCTTTCCCAATCACTGTATCCATTTCTCGTCTCTCATTGTATGCTAAGACTAAGTTCTTTTGGACAGGCACTATTAATCTATTACATGAACATAGAGATCCTAACAAAATGCAGACATGATCTTTATGGGAACCTCTAAGCATATTAGTGCCAAACTGGCATTAACACTGATAATGACAATTTTTTGCAGCTTTCAAAATATTACTCCATATTGGTTTTGTATATTTAATGACACACCGTCCCTTTGAAAGATTTTTAGGTGGTCTGGTAAATGGCAAAGTTGCAAGCTAGTCATTTCCCCAGAGTATTGTGAGCTAATTATGTAGCCAGCTGACACTAGTGTAAATTGGGGAGTATTAACTCACTCTTTTCAACTGGCAGGATCAAGGCTTTAAAGTCTGTTCTGAGTATCTGACTGACCTGCAAATGAAAATGCCCATATTAATGATCCCACATTCAAAGCAATATGGAGATATGTAAATCAGTCAGTGCAGGAAATGTTATTTTATTACACTGACTTTCCCAATTGATTATGTTAAGCGAAATCTCAAGTTTTGCAGTTACTGCAGATCAGTGATAGTTACCAATTCATGTCATGTATTAGTAATTCAAGTCATGTATTTTCTAATCAGAATATATTTGCTCAAATAGCGTAACTGCTAAAAATACCAATGGCATAGAAGTTGGGAAGGGTGATTGTGTTTTTGTACTGCTAGGGAGAACAGCTTTTCCCCACTTCACCAAGCACACTTCCGTATTTTAAAAATTTCCTCTCAGATCAGAGTATGCATGCCCTCTTTGAAATATCCTAGAACCTCTCTATTTATTGAAAAAGTCCACCAGCCTCTTCAACCTTAACCCTGCTTTTAAAAACAAAACTCACTTGAACCCTGTTTAAGTGGGGGCGAGAGGGAGGAGAGAGAGAAAGGAGGAACTCTAGAGTTGGATTATTCAGACCTCAAGAGTGTCTGTTTGGAAAGTGGGTTCTTCTCCAAGGTATGTAATGATAAATCTGCTACAAGCTTCTTAGATGAAACACTTCCTAAATACAAAGTAGAATTAGCTTTGGGTACTACACTTAGACTTTATGTTCTCCGAGAGGTTTATGATTTTGCAATTTAGTTTTCCTATTTTGAAAAATTATATTTCCTTTCCCATTTCAGTGTGACAGGCCAACACAAAGGAGAAACTGACTATATAAAAGCAGCATTGAAACTGTTCATTCAGGAAGAGCTATCAGGTGCACTCTGTAACCCAACTGGAAAAAATAGAGGTTTCCTTACAATTTTTCAGTCAATGACACCAGGGAAAACAATTTCTGGGCAGATGAATACTTTCTAAATGGACTGTATCCATGTAATAGTGTCTAATTAAAATGTAGGAGCACTTTTGATGAATAAACTGTGCAATCTGGTGAAAATTTTTTGACCAAAGTTGAAAGTTATACAATGAGGCTATCAGTATTACAGGGTCTCTCTGGAAGATCAAATCCAAAACTACAGTAAAACATTCACAGATTTGACTCTACAAAAATCACTACGTCATTTGAACATTAAAACCATTACACACTTTCAAACGAACTGCTGAACACACTATTGAAATAAGTGGATGTTTTACGCGTGAAGCTTTTTTCACAAGATTGAAAGGCCAAGCTCTTAGCCCATCTGCATTAAGTACTGGCATAGACTCCGGAAGAGCCACAGATCTACCTTCTCAGCTGGAATGGTGCCACTGTGTCATTTGGCAACAAAAATACTGGATAAACAAGAATGAAGTATGCTACTATAATGGCAGCTTGCCCGTGGCATTCAAATACTCACAGGAAGTTTGGTGAAGGCAGGATTGGTGACATGTTTCCCAAAGGCATCTTCCTGGAACTGCAGCAGCTGCACCACCAGCCCCGCCAATGTTTTATTGGTAGGAGCATCTGCCTGAACATACTGAAAGACACAAACACACACTTACTGGAGATGATGGAGAAAGGCAGTGCAATTCCTTTCGCAATTCAAAGCCCAATTCCAGCAAGCCCAGGGCATATTTCTGCTAGCTTTTAAAATCATATAATCTTTAAAATACATAAACAAAACTTTTCTCTCTCGCAGGGACAGTGCTTTCAATCCCAAATAAACCAGTGTCATAATCCGCAAGAGGGGATGGCGTATGGATTTCTTGTAATACAGCTCAGCAACAGCACAGAATGCACATTTACCTATTTCTGGCTTTTCATTATTATTTTGTTTCTACAGTCATGGATTTTATAGTCCTTAATAGTCATTTAATTGTATGAAGAGCAACTATGTTAGAATAGTCATTATAAACAGTCAGTCATTTACATCTATTTTTTCTGCTTATCTAATTTATTGCTTTAAACCCTAAAGCATGATTGTCCGTACTTCAAGATTTAGGCTATGTACACACTACCATTTTTAACGCGCAATAATCCTCTTCCGCATTAATTCTCCCGTGGCTGTTGTTGCGCGAGATCGCGTACACACTATGCTTGCTCTAACGGAACAAAGCCCCCCCCCTTCTGAGCGCAGTCCTCCAGGAAAGCGAAGGGGATTGTGGGTACGTATCCCAGAGTCCCCAGTATCATCTCCCGTGGTGCATTCCGCTACTGACGCTACCCAGCGGTTGCCAATAGCAACGAGCGCGAATTTCAAATTGAAGCAACCTTCTTCTCGGCACTGCCTTTTCAGAATCGACATGGATTCAGCTGTGATCTTGAATGCTGCCTTCAGCATTGTGAACACAGCCCAGATTCTGTTGCGGTTTGCCTTTGGCTATGATTCGGAGCATGACACGGATGACTCGGTCTCGGATGATGACAGCATTGAAAACCAAACGGACATTCTGATCAGTTTCGCGGACCAGCAACACAGCCTGAACCGCCGTGTTTGGTCCCGGCAGACGAGCACAGACTGGTGGGAACGAATCGTCCTTCAGCTGTGGGATGATGATCAGTGGCAACAGAACTTTAGAATGCGGAAAGCCACATTTATGGAGCTATGCCAGGAGCTTGCCCCTGCCCTTCGATGCAAGGACACGAGGATGAGACCCGCCATGACCGTGGAGAAGCGTGTGGCTATCGCACTTTGGAAACTGGCGACTCCAGACTGCTACCGCTCGGTCGCAAACCAGGTTGGGGTTGGACGCTCGACCGTTGGAGTGGCACTGTCACAAGTATGCAGAGCCATCAACCGTATTCTGCTCAGGAGGATGGTGACCCCGGGAAACGTGAGGGAGATCATCGCAGGATTTAATGAGTTGGGCTTCCCGAACTGTGGGGGTGCAATAGATGGGACTCACATCCCTATTCTCGCTCCCGACCACCTTGCCTCTGAATACATCAACAGGAAAGGATACTTTTCGATGGTTCTACAGGCACTGGTGGACCACCGTGGTCGCTTTATGGACATTAATGCTGGCTGGTCTGGAAAGGTGCACGATGCACGCATCTTTAGAAACTCTGGACTATTCAGAAGGCTACATGCTGGCACATTTTTTCCAGACGAGAAAATAATTGTGGGCGGTGTAGAGATGCCAGTGGTGATACTTGGGGACCCCGCCTACCCACTGATGCCATGGCTCATGAAGCCGTACACCGGGAAGTTGGATCCTGACAAGGAGCGTTTCAATTACCGGTTAAGTAGATGCAGAATGGTTGTGGAGTGTGCCTTTGGCCGTTTAAAAGCGCGCTGGAGAGCGCTGTATGGCAGGCTAGATCTCCACGAGGACAGGATCCCATTAGTTATTTCGGCTTGCTGTGTTCTTCACAATATATGTGAAAGCCGGGGGGAGAGATTCAGGAACTCTTGGACCACTGAGGCACAACGTCTGGAAAATGCCTACCAGCAACCAGACACGAGGGGTATCCGGGGGGCGCAGCTAAGGGCAGTTCGCATAAGGGATGCGTTAAAAACCCATTTTAGTACTGTTGGTTAAAATTGTACCTTTGAATATAGTTACTAACCATTTCCTATATGTTTCAACTGTTAAAAATTAAGCTTTAGAAATTTTGTGTTTTTCCCCTGTAAACATTCATTGAATCAAAAACCGTTAATGTTAAATTAATGAAACAAATAAAGAAAGTCTGATTAAGTTTAACAAGGATTCAACTTTATTTAATTAACATTGATCAAAACTCGGGTTTGAGGGGAGTAGGGACTAAAGGTGGGTGTAGGTGCGGGACTCAACTACATATGTTGGGGGAGGGGTTCTGTTAGGGTTACACCATGGATGTCCATGGTGGTCTAAAAACTGTCTGGGGGGGGGAATGTGGCGTGGATGCACTGAAAGGCATATGAGGCTGATGATGGGGGGTGCGAGCCTGTAGCAGACCGACCATGGTCTTGAGGAGGTTGGTCTGCTCCTGCATGATGCCTATCAGGGCATCCTTCTGCTGCTCTCTCCTCGCACTGCTCTGTCTCCTGTCCTGCCTGCACTGCCTCCTCCATTGCCTTGTCTCCCTCGCAGAAGCCTCATGGAACTGCATGAGCTCCTGGAAGACGTCTTCCTTGCTCCTGCGAGGCCTCCGCCTTATCCTCCTCAGACGCTCAGCTGCAGCTGTAGACTGTCCACCGAAGGTCATTCCTGTTCAGATATGAAAAATGTAGAATGCCGCTATTGTTCTCGCCACGGTCAGGAGCAAATGATGTTGTTCTCCCCACACATTCCTTCAATACACAAGAGGGGACCTATGGGGGGGCGGTAACAGATTTCCCAAAGCTTGGTACGGGTTGCAGAGCTAGTACAACGGAGAGTTGACTATTGCCACACCAAGTTCTGATCCCGTGCCCGAGATGGCTGAAATAGAGGCAGATCTCACACTGCTTAGAGTGCCTCTGCAAGCGAGAATGCATCTCCTTCATGTTGCCGACTTCAAGCCGGGACCTTACGCTGCAGGACTGTGCGCAGCAATGTTGCCCGCAGGAGTGCTTGCGAGTCTGAAAGGAAGAGTGTCCCTGAATGGTGGAGTGCAAAGGAATGCTCTACCATGTAATTTCAAGAGAAGACTCTGGAAATATTTGGATGACGCGTTCAGTGAGTTGAAAGGGAACGACTACTTGGAAATCGAGGCATACATCGATGACCTTTTTAAGTAATGCTAGTAACACCTTTACAGTTCTGTAAGGAACAGAACTGAGGACACCGAAAACAAAAACCCCTTGCAAAAAAACCATGTCTACGCTGAGCTGTAGCACCTAGAATAGAGGACATTGCGAACGGGACTTACCAGAGCTGCCTTCTGATGATTCCTGGGTAGGCGTGGAGAAGGAATCAGTGGAGCTTGTTTCTGGCTGGGTGGAAAATAACTCCTGGCTCCCCGGGTCAGTGGCTCCGTTCTCTCCGTCCTCGTAGTCTTCTTCTTCTGATTCCTCGTCCACAATTGCCTCGTCGCCTTCTGCTTCCTTCTCTGTTTGGGGTGCAGTCTCCGAGGTGTCTACCGTGCAGTTCGGGGTGGTTGTGGGATCGCCGCCCAGGATCGCCTCCAGCTCCTTATAGTACTTGCACGTTGCTGGCGCGGAGCCAGAGCGCCGGTTAGCCTCTCTGGCTCTGTGAAATGTTATCCGCAGCTCCTTCACCTTTGCCCGGCACTGCAGGGTGTCTCGCTCGTACCCCTTTTCGGTCATGGCTTTGGATATTTGACCGAAAATGTCAAAATTCCTCCGGCTGCCACGTAACTGTGACTGCACGGCGGACTCTCCCCAGATGCCGATCAAGTCCATCACCTCTGCTGCTGTCCAGGCTGGAGCTCGTTTGCTGCGGCGCGACGACATTGCGAGCGAAGCACACAGAGGCAGCAGCACCGAACAGCGAGGCAGAAGGGAGAGTGGTGAATTCAAAAATTCGCGGGACAGAAGAGGAGGTCGGGAAAAATGACGTCACGACGATAGAGTACAGGCGGAAGTGCAGAAGGGATGGAATTTGAATTGTGGGCCATTTCCGTTATATTCACATTGCGCGATAAGCGTACACACACTGGCCATCGCGCAACAACTATTCCGCGTTAGCAGCAACCACGCTCGTTTAGGTGGTTTACATTTTGCGCAAAAAGAAGGGACTTAACGCGGAATAACTGTAAGTTGTGTGTGTACGCTCTGTTTGTTATTGCGCATTAAAGGGCTTTATCGCGCAATAACTTTGTAGTGTGTACAAGGCCTTAGTCTGAGATTTGACAAGTATCTGTGTATCATCATCAATGCATTGGATTCAATGATCTCCAAAAAAGGATTAAATACTTCATTAGAGACAGAAATGAGACTGAGTTCTAAAGCTAATTCTAGCCTTCAGATATACACAATTCATTAGGGAAACACTTTCTTTTCCTCTCACAAAAGAACTCCACATTAATTCTTTCAATATCATCTGTTCACTAAACCATAGTGAGTTCATGCACAATGAGGAAAAATATACCCAGAAGACAAAGTTTCTGCAATTTTGCAACCATCTGCATTCAAGTACTTTCTCCAGCATACATCTATTTTCCCAGCCACAGCACTTCAGTGTGTGACTTGTTCGTACATAATCTGGGAGGCTACTGTAGCTGGTCAGTAAACAGAATTTACCTGGTAAACACCTGATATAACCAGCTCAAATGTCTTATTTTCCACCAGACACTCTATATAGAGTACCCTGTGATGTTTATGAAGCCAGAATAAATACACCGCAGTCAGAATTTCTGCAAGCTTTTTTATTATTTGTTAAACCATTCTGTTACATACGTATCAGGAGCTGGTGGTCTCAATTTAGCCTGTTAAATAAGTAAACAAAAGTTCTTAAGCCGTCCACTACAGTAGCATATAAGCAGTGAAGGATACTGTAAAGGGCCTGGATTTCCCACCATGATGTTTCAATAACTAAATTCTTTCATTTGTAAGTGATTTAGGACTAGCTGTAGAGACCAGACTGACATCTGGAGAATTCAGTTTTAATAATTCAACGAATATGAACATCACATGGCACCATAAGATTCCCCAAGCTGACTCACTACCATGTGTTTGTCAAACATGACATAGAAAAGGTAAAAGGTTTCCAATCCTGTTCAATTATTCAACCCTCTGCCAAAAGGGAAGACAACTGTGGTAATCACCAAATAATTTCACACAGGCCATCCCAAATCTCGCTTTACTAATTTTGGCTGGATTTACCAGGTGACCTAAAGACAGTGGCTCTGTCTACTGTTACCTACCTTGAACCATTATGCCTCTTTTAAGTATTATTTAATCAGGCAGGAAAGCACTTCCTGATACATATACAGTGCTTGAATGTCTATAGCTATAAAAGAGTGACGGGGACAGACTGCTGCTCCTACAGTTTATGGGTTTAAAGGAACTTGTTTAGTTGCCTCAATCTTCTTCATTTTACAGCTATTTAGATGAACAGGCTTGTGTTGAATCACCAACAGCCCTACTATTTCCAGAAAACTGAGCCAATTGTGCACAACAAAGGTCACTCTGATTTTGCATAATATTTTGAACTTTCAGTTTAACTGTTGAGCATGAATCAATCAAGTTGCATATGAAAAGGTGTAATTAAAATGTGCATTATTAAGCTACAAAGTTAACACAGTTAACAGTGTGAGAAACTGACAGCACGTGTCAGATGTTTCCATTTTATTTTACTATCAGTTTATGAAGACAGCTTAGATCTCTTTATTCAACAAGAGCAGCATGTGCACACATGATCCAAGAACAAAGCTGGTAAGTCTAATTTTAGGCCTATCTGTCTCAACAGCATCTAACTGCAGCAGCTTGTCTGACTCTCTCTCCACATCAGTGAGAACTCACCATCTCACCCGCAAAGACAGGAAGTAACGCTGCACACACCTAGAAGGAAAATATTACCATTGCCAAAACGGTTGTGCACGATCTTAAATCCTCTCTCAGGTTACACAAAGAGTTACTGAGTAACAGAAGAAGCTTAGTGATGATGAAAACCTGTTTCACGGGGGATCCATCCATTCTGCCATCACCGGCTCTTGCTTTGCTGCAGTTTGATGGCATGGGAAATCAGTTTTATTACAATTTATTTCCCTGAAATATGTCATTTTAAATAATCTGAGAACTTTCTTCACTTTATAGAGTGCATCAAGTTCAAAGCACTGTAAAAAAAATGAGCCAACCAAACCATGACTAGAATTGGAGACATCTTGACTCCTGAATCCACGCTCATTCCTTCAAACCACACTGCTTCAGCACAGCACTCCAAACAAGCTGCATTTCTGCTTATCATATCAGTCTTAGCTACAACTTTTGTTAGAATACTTGTGTTAGCCCTGTCCCTCGGAAAATACTCCTAGGAGTCTGCATATATCTGAAAGGAGGTTTTTTCTTTTTAAAAACCAAACCAAACCAGTCTTATTCCTCAATGGAGACTTGTGAATCCTACTCCCTCCTCACACAGTTAAGCTAAATGCGCAGGCTGTCAAGCTGTTGGAAAAGCGAATAGTATCAGGGCGCCAGATCCTGTGTCTGACTGTCACAGACTTGCTGTGTTACCATGTCATTTAACCTCCATGCCTCAATGTTCCCACGTCATTTAACCACTCTGCCTCTATTTTCCCCTCTACAATATAGACAGACCACTTCACCCTATCGAAGTAAAAACCTAGAGTCCTCTCATTCACTAATTGAAAGTTTGAAAGCAGTACAAGATGGCCTTGCTGTGGGCTTTTGCCAGTTATATTAATCCAACCAGATTCTTATTTCCCCACTATGAATGAGCTGGATTTTTTGGGAAGGAAATAGCAGTGAAGCTCACAAAAATCATGCATACACTTATTACTTTTTCCCATAATGAGCAGAGGCAGAGCATGAGCCTGTGGAGAAGGAAATTCTAAAGCTCCCAGGGCAAGAACTATGCCTTCTTTTGTGTTTGTATTTTCATCTAGCAGACAGCTGGCACTACAGGAAACAAAATAAGACATATGCAAAAATTACACCAAAATGTCTGGCTTGGATACAAACAGAAACTCAACTTTAAGGCCAACACTATCCTTAAATAAGTCAATTGTGGTGATATGTTTAGCACTTCCACACAAAAGACCATCACTTTCCTGATGATTAACAATATCTAAACTCAATTATTTGGGGTAAAAGCAGAACAGCAACAACACTAGATTTGCCTCTTGGTTCCTTTTTTAAGAAAATCTATTTTCAGCTCAGCTCAGAGGAAAGCAGCAGAGACACTTCGATATTGATAAGAAACTATGGAATAAGTATGGAAATGACAAGAAGTCTTCTCAGTCCACATACCGGTTGCTAATGTGAAACACATCCACATCACATCAACCATTAGAATTAACGTTTGGAGTGAGCTGCCAAGGACTGAAGCATCATGCGACATTCCTCCAGAGCAGGGATGAGACATGTTCATAGAAGTCCGCGGGGGACGCCGGCACTGCTGAAGTCTGTGTTTTAACTGATTTGTGGTTAAATAGCAGATTTTGAGCTTCACTATCATCAATCCAGGTCTTTCAACCACCACAGAGGCTTCTTATTAAATTTCAAGGTAAAACAGAAACCTCATTTTATTAAACAATATTAGTCTATTGCAGTACTAAAAGTTAAACCCATTTGATAAAGTTTTGTGGCTCAAGTCACACCGGCATTTGGTCATAATACCAAATTATACCCACTAAACATAGATGCTATAGAATAATATAGTGCAGACGACCCTCACATATCAACTACCCTTGCTTTGAGACAGCACACCAGCTGTTTACCCATTTGTTTTTGCTGCAGATCTCCATCACACCATCTGTTAGTGCTGTCTGTTGACATGAACCTGATTTTCAAAAGTGTTGAGCACCTGCAGATTGCATCTAGACCTGGATGTGCTTTACCTTCTGAAAATCATGCCTGTGGACTGTATCTTTGGGTTGAAATCAACAAGATTTTTTATTACAACAAGTACTTCACTCTGGGAAGAAAAAAAAAACCTACAACTACAAAATGGAGAATAATTGGGTAGGCAATAGAACTTCTGAAAAGGATCTGGGGATTATAATGATCACAAATTGAAGATGAGTCATCATGTCATGCAGCTGTGAAAAAGGCTAATATTGTGGGCTGTATTAATAGGAGTCCTGCACCTAAGGCACGGGAGGCAAGGGTCTTGTTCCATCACTGGTGAGGCCTTAGCTGGAATACTGTGTCCAGTTTTAGGCGCTACGCTTTAGGAAAGATAGACAAATTGGAGAGAAGAGTTACAAAAATTAGGTCAGGGTTTCTAAATCTTTTATACAAGTAAGATTAGGAAATGGGGCATAGTCAGTCTTGAGAACAGATGCCTCATGGGAGGACCTGGTAACAGTCTTCAAATTGTTAAGATCTATTCACAGAGTCACAGAATGTTAGGATGGGACAGACCTCAGAAGGTCATCTAATCCAACCTCTGTTCAAAGCAGGACCAACCCACTGTTTAATATAAAGAGAACAGTGATAAACTGTTCCCCACTGACAGTAGGATAACAAGCAATAGGCTTAATCAGCAACAAGGGAGATTTAGGTGAGATATCAGGAAAAGCTTTCTAACTGTAAGTGTAATTAAGCCCTGGAAGAGGCTTCAAAGAGAAGTTGTGGAACACCCTATCACTGGAGATTTTTCAGAACAGGTTAGACAAACATCCGTCAGGGACATTCTAAGTATATTTGGTTCTGTCTCAGCATAGGGAGACAGACTAGAAGACCTCTCTAGGTCTGTTCTAGACATACGATAGTTGAGTATATGATCTTTAATGCTATCTATCTGTTGATCTCTTTAGCACAAAAGTGGCAGACGTTAAATGAAGAAAATGCATATTGGAAATTAAAGATCATTCAAGATTTTGAGGAAACATTTTCAATAGAACTGTAATTGGCCCATCAGAAAGTACCTAGAGGTATTTTTATAGAAAACAATTAGTTGTATAAACATTAATGTTATAATTCCCCTCTATTCAACACTGGTCAGGCCGCATCTGGAGTACTGTGTCCAGTTTTGGGCTCCCCACTACAGAAAGGATGTGGACAAATTAGAAAGAGTCCAGCGGAGGGCAACAAAAATGATTAGGGGGCTGGGGCACATGACTTATGAGGAGAGACTGAAGGAACTAGGCTTATTTAGTCTACAGAAGAGAAGACTGGGGGGATCTGATAGCAACCTTCAACTACTTAAAGGGGTGCTCCAAAGAGGAGGGAGCTAGGCTGTTCTGGAGGGTAACAGAGGACAGAACAAGGAGCAATGGTTTCAAATTACAGCTGGGGAGGTCAAGATTGGATATTAGGAAAAACTTTCTCACTACAAGGGTGAGAATGGGCTATCTAGGGAGGTGGTAGAATCTCCATCTTTGGAGATTTTTAAGGCCCGGTTAGACAAAACCCTGGCTGGGGTGATTTAGGGGGAGTGGTCCTGCTTTTTAGCAGGGGGTTGGACTAGATGACCTCGTGAGGTCCCTTCCAGCCCTATTATTCTATGGTTCTAATCTAACCTTTTGTTAGTTGCTGTACACATATTAGGGCATGATAACTAAGGTTTCTGAGCATCAATGAAATATAAACAAATCATATTAAAGATCTTAATTATTCATCTTTTCATATTGTCTGAATTACACATTTCTAGGTAAAATATGTCCCACATTATATGCAGTAGGTTGAAGAGTACCTCAAGGCTGACCACAAAAGGCTTTAAGACGCCAAACACAATGGAGAGATTGGGAAAATGAGTAGGCCTTCAAAGAACCACACAATATAAATCACAGGTATCAAACTAATTCAGAGAAGAGGTCTGAATTCCATTTTTTATTCAGGGCAAAGGGCAATAGTAGAAACCTAGGACCCTCTACTACTTTCCGTCTACAGCATAACTTCCAGTTAGCTTAATGGGAGCTCTGTGCATGGATCATGAATAAAGTTGTTTCAGTAGTTACTAAATTTTGTTCTTGAGTACCTAGCCATCAATTCAGTATCACTAACAGTAACAGTTTTAGCTAGCAATTTTACTTAAATTCATCTACCCAATCTTGATCAATTGAGAAATAAGGTAAGCACTGTATCTGCTTTTTGTTTCTCTTCCTTTCCTATCCTCCTTTTTTAGGTTTTTCTTCCTCTTTCCTGTGTTTGTGTGCCTCTTCTATTCCCTCTGGATTTCCTTCACTAACAGCAATTCCCAACTCTCACTCTGCTCCTGTGGACTTTATCCCATGCCCTTCCTTGGTGTAGCCCTCTGAAATGATCAACAATGAAAGTAAGTTATTTCTGATGTTAGTGTCATCATGGCTCTTTAGAATGGATATCTTAATGATATTAAGAGGTAAGGGAATTCACATCTTCTAGTCTGCACACTCTGGAAGACAGCACTGCATTGATTTACTTTGGATTCACAGTTAGAAAATTACCTGTGTAATCAAGAGCTCAAAACTTAATTTTTTCTTTAAAAAGAGTGTATGTTACAATATGCATGTGTCATATTGGCCTCAATTTTTTCAACAAGACAAACTGTTTAATTTACCAAGGACACCATTTTGCACTAGTTGAAGTCAACAGAAGCTTTAGTCTTGATACAAATTTCCAGAGTCTTGATACAGTAAGACCAAGATAGTAAAACTAGAGCATCGGATATAGTGAACTAACATTAGAAGACATTAACTACATACATTTCCTTTTTTGCTAAAATGGCAAAACAGATCTTTTTCCTGCCAATTTTTATACAATCTATTCACTTCTCTTATAGAGGGCTTACAAAAAGCACTTGAGAAAGGACAATTAGGAATCTTTTGCAAGGTAATTCCATCAACACTGCTGAATCTAAATTTTCCTAAGAAAAGTATTAAGTTTCGGGCCATTATGGTTAAAATTACCTTTTTATTTAACCGAAGCACTGCTGTCTTAAACCTACATGATGGTGGATTCAATGTCTCTCTTGATGCCAAGAGCCTTGACAAGCCACAGCAAAGTGAAAAAGCATTAGTTTTGTCAGTTAGCACATCAATAATTCAGAATCCTATGTGCAGCCATGAAAGTAACAAGAACTGAGTTAACATCACTTTGATGCAGTTGCTTGGAGAAAGCTCTGAATAGCAACAGGGCAGGCACTGATTCTATTCCTTGGGAAGGAGGACTCAAAGTGAGGGGAGTAGAGTAGTAAAGTTGAGGATAAACAACCCCTCATGTTAGCCAGGGACTCCTGGATGAAAATCTTCGGGAATGGAGTGACAGAATGCTCCTCCTTTCTTCCAGGATCCAGAATTATCATGGGAACCTCAGGTTTACAGAAATCAATTGGGCCACAGGTTGACATGAATGATGGAGCCCCATTATGGTTTAGGAACAACAGGTTTTCTAACCCCCTCTCCCAGCAGCTAAGCTGAAGGATGAGGAAATATCTGGCTTCTCATCTGGGGTTTGCTCCTCGACTTTCATCTGGGACCCTGAATGGAAGGTTTAGTCCCCTGCGTAAAAGGCCTGTATGTGAATTGTGGCATGGGAAGAGGAAGAAGATAGTGGGATAAACTAGAAAGGAAATTAAGATAGAGAACACAGTGAATGGAAAGACATGGGGTGAAAGAGAAAAGATGTTGAAAAGGATAATACAGGAGGACAAACAATACCTTAACATGCTGTTATAGGAAAAAACATGGACTGAGCAAGGAAAGGGAAAAGCATAACAAAAGCAAGAGATATATAGTTAAGTTTTTCAAGTTTTATTAAATAGGAATTTGATTAACAACATTTCAGTTACAGTTTAGCAAGCAGCAGAAAGTGTTTTTATTTAAATTGCAGGAGTGTGGCTTTAGAAGAGTATTAACTACATAAGAATATAATGAGAATGCGGCACTGACATTACAGATCAATTTAAAAACAATTTAGTTGAACCAGCACAAAACCATGTGCAGTCACACTTATTTTGGCTTAAAGCGGATTATTTTGATTTAGCTTAAATTAATAAGGAATCTACTTTGCCCCAATTAATACGAGCACTCAAACTGAAATAAAACTGTACATAGGGGGTTTTGCTCTGACTTAAAAACATCATTAGTTAAACCAATGCAGTTTATATGTAGATGAAGATACAGTCCTCAGGCAGGTGATTACTGGTAAACTTTTCAATTCTTGTTCTTTTATATTTAGACAATACAGCCCTCATCCTAACAGAAAGCAAAGCTGATCCAGAGTGTAAAGGTACTAGCCTAGAACTCAGGAAAGTGGGATTCAAGTCTCTTCTCTACTACACAGACTTTATACATGGTCTTGGGCATGGCATTCCCTGAGAGTCAGTCCTCATCTGTAAAATGAGATAAAGGCATTTCACGCTCTTCTACCTCATAAGATGTTTGAAGGTAAACAGGCTGTGCTCAGATACCACAGTGGCACAGGCTGTACAAGTACCTAAGATTAACAGTGTGAGCAAGGCAGTCTAAACAAGAAGCAACTTCAAACCCCTTAGTTTCCCTCCATTATATTATAATCACGCTTGGCATGACTGGCGTCTCATTCTGCTGGTGTGATACATGACAGTTTATAGTCCAATGCACATGATATGTCCCAACAGCTGCACACAAAGAAACTACAGTTAGGACTCCTGCAAAATTGCATAACAGGTGAAAAGTAGGGTCAACCTGGATTTGGAGACTTCTATACAGCATGGATTTGGTTAAGCTGAGAGAGAGGTACAAAGCAAGGTTGGACTAATACAGAACCACAGCCTGCTGGGGTGTAGAGAGGGATGCTACAGGGCTAGCAATATTACCAGCTCACTGGTTGGTAAGCTGGGCTGGCCACGCAGCTTTGGCCAGGCCACCCAACCGAAACCCCCTCCCTACTGCCCAAAAAGAACAGGTGACCCTTTGTTACTGCTCGCAGTCTAGCTACGGTGCTTCATTGGCCAGGCAGTCTCACCCCAGAGCTGGGCCGCTCTTCCCTATAGCGTTTCTCCAGATTCTTCCCCCCCACCCTTCAGCTCCCTAGAGCTGGGTCTTCCCACAGCACTTCCCCAGACCCCCTCACAAGCCCTCAGCTCCCCAGGGCCAGGTCTCCCCAAAGCACTTCCCAAGACTGCCCAAACCCTCAGCTCCCCAGGCCTCCCCACAGCACTTCCCCTAACCCCCTAGCCCCACTGCTCCCCAGGCCTCCCCATAGCACTTCCCCAGACCCTGCCCCAACCTCTCAGCTCCCCCAGCCCCTTCCCATAGCACTTCCCCAGACCCCTCCCCCAACCCCTCAGCTCCCCATAGCGCTTCCCCAGACCCCTCCCCCAACCCCTCAGCTCCCCATAGCGCTTGCCCAGACCCCTCAGCTCCCCATAGCGCTTGCCCAGACCCCTCAGCTCCCCATAGCGCTTGCCCAGACCCCTCAGCTCCCCATAGCGCTTGCCCAGACCCCTCAGCTCCCCATAGCGCTTGCCCAGACCCCTCAGCTCCCCA
>ML685864.1:549249-571423 GCA_007922175.1 Pelusios castaneus | reverse complement strand
CCCCCCCTTCCCGGCTCCGCTCTGGGCCCCACAGACCCCCCCCTTCCGGGAGCTGGCCCCGGCTGAAGGCGCCGTGCCACTGCCACTGGGAGCTGGCCGAGGCTGAGGCTGCTGCTACCGGGAGCCAGCCCTGGCTGAGTCTGCGATGCCGGCAGAGGCCGGCCCTGGCCGTGGTTGGGGACCATCGTGTCTGGGGCAGGAGGCCAGCCCAGAGAGGCTGGGCCTCGCACACCTGGCCCACCTCTGGGTGTGGGGAGGGCCGGCCCAGAGACCCAGCGAAGTGCTCCTGCCCCACCCACGCCGCCAAAGGCATTGGGGAGCAGGGCAAAGCGTGGCTGTGGGGGAGAGCTGCAGCGCAGGCCCCGTGCTGCCCCACGTAACCGTGAGGCCCAGGGCGATCACCCCATTCGCCCCCCCCCCCCCCCCAAGGACAGCCCTGGGAGAGAGAGAGGGCTCACGTAGCAGTTTTTCATACACAGCACTCCACAATGCTGTGAGAGTCCCATAATATTTTGATTTATGGTATGTACGCCTCCCTTGAAATACATACAAGTCAAATCTGGCTCCACAGCAAATGAGTTTGACACCTCTGCCTCCCTTTTGGGCTCCCTTCCTGATATTTGCATTAATGCCAACTTCAAGCATTTGAGACTCATAAATTAGGTCCCAAGAAATCATAATATATTTTAAAAATCTCCCTTCTGGTTTCAGAGCCTTTAGGCTGCAATCTGGTCATGTCATCTTCACAAACTGTTTTTCTTTTTAAAATGAAATCTGACATTCCCATGTAATTATGCTTTAAGGAAATAAACTATTGCTAAGCTTACATAAAATGACAAGTGGTGGTAACATGGGATTTGAGTATCAGAGCTGAACTAATTAAAGGGTGATGCTTTATTTTTTCCCCAGTACTAATATGTACTTTGAAAGAGCCAGTTCTGCCCTTTCATTTGCAGATGCAAAGAGGATTATGAAATGATGTGGTTTTACTGTGCAGTGGTAGGATACCCCAGCTCTAGAGGTCTCCCTGGTAAGGGTGATTGAGAGGGCAGAAGATCTGCTACATCGTGTGCATTTGGTCTTCCCACTCCCCTTACTCAAGGGCAGAGGATACTTAGGCCACTGCTGTGGAGCAGCTCAGCTTCTACATCTGCTTCACAGTCTGGGAATGGAGGAGGGGAGAATCCTCTCTGTCCCTGCCCCACATAGTGATCCTTACCATCCAGCTCAGTTACATTGGCTGGGCGCTTGAGAGAACTCTTAATGCCTAGAGAAGGGGACTGGGAGCTCGGAGACCTAGATCCTGTTCAGACTCTTTGGGTGTGTGACAAAAGCATGTATTTTATTTTTTAAAGTTTACTACTTTTGGATGCCCAGCATGAGAGCGCCTAAAGCCCAGTTTTCAGAAGTATTGTGTAACGACAGTTCTAACTCAGTGGGAGCTGTAGGTGTTCAGCATCTCTGCAATTCAGGCCTCGCTGTCCAGTTGAGCACCTAAAAATATAGAACACTTGAAAATTTGGTTCTTAACTTATTTTCTCTGTCTCTTTCCCTAGTCTGAGGCTATGTACACACGACAAACTTGTCCCACAATAAGCTGTTGCGGGACAAGGAAAGCGCTATAAATATAGCGCTTTTGTGTGTACATACGTGCTCCTTGTAGCGCAAAGGAGCGTTCACACGTATGAATGCTCCTTTGCGCTACAAGGAGCAGTGCATGGTGGGCACCTGTCCCACCACGCACTGCCCACAGCCAGCCTTTTGGCTGGCAGTGGGCTGCCCCAGGGGTTCACTGGGCTAGGGGGCTGGCTGCAGCCCCCGCTGCCTCCTGGAGCCCAGCCACCAAGCTTGGGCTTGTATTGCAATGCTTGTATTCCTTATGTCCTTAATGGCTCATCAGGTTACTCCCTGGGACATTCTACCTGGAAAATTCCTAAACATTAAGGAGACAATGGTTGGTGACATCCTGTCTGGGGCCTTCCCATAAAATCATACAAGTTAAAGTATAGATAGAACACCTAATTCCTAACTTCTAATCGAAATAGAATTCCTAGACATAAACTATATAATCATTCCCAGCAAATTACTACCTTTCTATTGATACCAAACATGACATAGTTCCTATGGATTATAGCATTTATGAGGTATCCATTGAAAATAATATCATAAATGCTTCCCTAAATCCAGACAGTCACACTGTGCCCACATGCCCTGCCCTTTGGGGGGCATGCCAGGCTCCCCCTGTGCCCCCCCCAGCAGGGAGGGCATTGGTATAGTCTTGGGGTAGCCCTAAGATTACTTAGGGCTATCCCAGGGCTATACTGGCTTAATTCGACTTTAAAAAGTCGAATTAAGTCTTAAGTTTACTTAAATCTAGGTTTAATAAAGTCGACTTAATTTTCCTTAAGTCGACTTAAGCAAGCTGCTTAAGTCGACTTAAGGAAACTGTAGTGTAGACGCAGGGTAAATTAAGTTGACTTAAGCCAAGCTTAAGTCGACTTAATTTACCAGTGTAGGCGCAACCATAGGGAATAAAATGTGATGGGGAGGTTTGGTGATTTTTGTGGAAAGAGTCTTAGTTTGAGGGAGATTAGGAGATAAAGAGGAAGTCTTCATACTGAGTGGGAACCTCTGAAATTGTATACTGTCCATTTCCTGCATGCACTGCTTTGAAGGGCATCTTAACGGTCAGTGCTGTAAGATTTGAAAAGCAGAGTTGAGTCATCCCTTCAAGCTGATGCCTAGTGCATGCCTGGGCTTGGTGGATTGGGCACCAATGAGTTCAGCTGCAATACAAGGTCTGTTTCCTAAGTACTGACATGGTCTGAGTAGTAACTGTCTGCAGACGACTGTTTCATCTTTCAACCGCCATGATTACCCAAAACAAACAAGGAGTCTAGTGGCACTTTTAAAGACTTACAAATTTATATTATTCCCATCAAGGACAGTCTGGAGGAAGAATCTTAACATCATGCACATTTTCTGTCACCGAATTAAGCAAAGCGGAGAAAAAGATCTAATCTTCTGTAATCCAGTCAGCAGGCTTCTCACCTACAAACCCTTCCGTGCATGGCAGAGGACTGAATTTCATGCTGACAGGGCTGAATTAACGCAGGGGCTATAGGGGCTGCAGCCCTGGGCCGTGGCCTGAAGCTTATCTGGGGCTCGCGGAGTGGGGTCATTGGTCCAGAGGCTGTGGCACGCCTGGGCCAGCTGTCCTGCCCCGGGGGGCAGGCCAGCACGTCTGCTGTGTTCCAAGGGTGGGGCCAACCAATGTGTGGAGCAGCCTCCAGCAGGGCTCTCCAGGGCCAGAAACGCTATCGGGCCACCACGCCAGGTCCCCCCTCCCTTCCAGCTCAGACTGGCGTGGCCAGGGACCCTGAGGCAGAACAGCTGGCCCAGGGGTGGGTCAGGAGCACCACGGGCAGCCGCGGTCAGGTGAGGGGCCCATGGCAGAGGGCCCCACAGAAGTGGGCATCCTGGGGCCCCTTAATCTGGCCCTGGCATGCTGATTCTTTGCCAATGGCAGCCTGATGTGATTACAGCTGCTGTGGTTCTTGACCAATAGCAATTATCAGGAACAAGCAGTGAAGTGAAAGCCGCTATTAAAACGCACATATATACTGCAAAGGCAAGAAAGAGTAAATTGATTGTAATGAATATAAATTAGAATTTAAGAACTGTAGAAAATTGTTAAGGGAAGCAAAAGAATAAAAGGAGAAATTCAGAGCCAGTGAATAAGGGACAATAAGTAGGAGGGGTATTTTAGGAATAAAAAGAATCCTAACAGCAGTATGGGACAATTACTGTACGGAAATGGTGGAATTTCCAATAAAAATGTGAAAAGGCAGAGGTATTAAACATCTACTCCATATTTGGAAAAGCCAGATATGTATTCATCTCTCATGATGAAACTCTTTCTATTCTATAGAACTCTACTCCACTTTTTATTCCAAACTCATATGGGGATGGAAAACAGCAATTGCTAAAGTTAGACATTTTAAAAACCGGGAAGGTCTACACAAATTGCATTGCTGAGGTTTTTAAAGAGCCGGGGTGGTAACATTGACTTTGAAAAGTCTTGGAACATGGGAGAAGTTCCAGAAGCTGTAATAATGGAAAATAATAGAGTTGCTGATACATAGGAACAAAGGACTAGAAGGGACCTCCTTGGTCATTGAGTTCAGTCCATTGTTATCACAGGCAACCATGTCAAATAATGTCATTCATAAGTTCCATCTTAAAACTATTTAAATTTACTACACCCCCAATCTCTGTAGTATCTGCAAATTATAAGTAATGATTTTATTTCAGGTCACTGATAAAATGTTAACTAAGGGGCCAGTAATCCATCTAAAAACTAAACAAAAAAATTAAGAGTGATATAATGAATGCCAATCAACATGCAGTAGAATTGTCTAACTTGATATCTTTTTGATAAGATTACAAGTTTGACTGATAAAGGTAACAGCTTTTGTAATATACATAGACTGCTGTCAGCCATCTGATTTGGTATCATACAACGTTTTGATTAGGAAACTAAAATAATATAAAATCAACATGGCACATTAAATGGGTTAATTGGCTAATAGAAATCAAGATAAACAGCAGAGTCCTGTGGCACTTTTAAAGACTAACAGATTTATTTATCGCATGAGCTTTCGTGGGAGAAAATCCCACTTCGTCAGACATGGGATTTTCTCCCACGAAAGCTCATGCGATAAATAAATCTGTTAAGTCTTTAAAAGTGCCACAGGACTCTGTTTTTCTACATTAGACTAACACGGCTCCTCCTTAGGAATCAAGATGTAATTGTAAATGGGGAATCACTGAGCAGGTGCTTTTCTAACAGCATCTTACAGGAATCAGTTCTTGGCCCTATGCTATTTAACATTTTATCAATGACCTGGAAGAAAACAAAATTACCAATGAAGTTTGCAGATGAGATGACACAACAACTCCGGGAGTGCTAAATGATGAAGAGGAGAAATCATTAATACAGATTTATTTGGATTACTTGGTAAGTTGAAGGAGCAAAGAGCATGCATTTCACTATGACCAAATGTAAACATAAACCTCGATGAACAAAGAACACAGGCCATACTTACAGCCTGAGGGACTCTATCCTGAGAAGCAGTGATTCTGAAAAGGACTTGGGACAATCAGCTGAACATGAGTTTTGACTGCAACTTTGTGGCCAAGAGGGCTAATGTGATCTTTGGATTTTCAGAAAAACATTAAGTAGGAGTACAGAGTTTATATTACCTGGTTTGGGCATTGGTGTGACTGCTTCTGGAAGACTAATTCTGTTTTTGGTGTGCACAGTTCAAAAAGGATGTTGATAAACGAGATGGTTCAGAGAAGAGCCATGAGAACAAGCAAGGGTTAGAACACGTGCCTTATAGTGTTGGACTCAAGGAACTCCAGTCTATTTATCTTATCAAAAAGAAGTTTGAGGTGACTTAATCCCAACCTCTAAATAGCTATGTGGATTTGATCTAGACTGAAAGTACTTATTTTGATTTTATAAAGTCAGAAGGGACCATTGCATATATCATTGTAGTAGATTACCTCCTGAGATCCTTTCCAACTCATAACTTCTGAGTCCAACCAACTACACATACAACATGGCCAAATGGCAATACACATATGCTTGTGCAGTCTGATTTAAACGAGGAACGAGAGCATTTCTCTTCCACCAAGGTCACCATAAGAAGGAAAACTTTCCTCCTTTCCATCCACACTTTTTGACTAGAAGTCCCTAAAAAACCTCTCTCCTGTTTGTACCCACTATCCCAGGATGCTGTTCTATACTAAAGGAGTATCCCTTATTTTGATAAGCAGGAAGGGAAGGTGACAGGAAGTGGTTCTTCATCTAGTTAACATCAGACCAGTCAAGGCAACTCTACTTGACAAAGGAAGGCATTCTTAACTCACATTCTGCACTCACAATGGCTTTATAGAATCAGGTAATCAGAGGCCATCACATTAAGAGAACAAAGGGGGTGCACACATTTTTTTTAAAAAAAGCAAGACTTGGTCCATGGACTGTTAAAAACCAAGTTTTATTTTTCTTTCATAACCATAGCATTTTGTCAAATGAGAAATGTCTTTCCAGATTTTGCCCCTTTAAACAGTCTCAGGGTTACTTTGCTACTATGTTTCTTCACCCACAGAACATTCATCCATTCAAAATAACAAAAATAAAAAAGACCAAAAAAAGACAAAGGCAGAAAACAGGTACATATAGAGCAATTACCTAAAAGATGATGGTGTCTCTGGAAGAACACTTGCTTGCCTGTGCTTGTTGCTTATAATAAACTTTTTAAAAAATGAGTATGACAGGATGGATTTTGGATTTCTTGGAATTTAAAATTTCTTATTTTCAAACCAACGTAAAGAAGGGGACAAAAATGTGTGAAAGGGAATTGCATTTAAATGTGACAGTGCTTCATCTGTTGCTTTCTTAGCCATCCCTCTTCTCATTGCTGCTTTTGTGTGTTCTGGACCAAACTGAGTGAGTTACTTCCACTTACAGCTAGCAGCAACTATGGAGACTCCCCATCAGATAGAAACGTTACTCACCTTGGTGCAGTACCTGGAGTTCTTCAAGATGGGTGTCCCTGTGGGTGCTCCACTGAAGGTGTTGGCGCGTTCTCATGCTACAGACCGGAGATTTTTCAAGTAGTACTTGCCGGAGCTGGGCGCACAACGTGGCAGTCCCGCGGCATTTCTGTGACACCATTTTAGAGTGCGTGTGGCTCCAAGCGCCTCAGTTCCTTCTCTACCTGGCATACTCGTGTGGGATTCCGAAGTAGAGAAGATTGGAGGGTGGGTAGTGGAGCACCCACGGGGACACCCATCTGGAAGAACTCCAGTTACTGTAACTCAAGGTGAATAATCTTCCTTTCTCCTTCGAGGAGTGTCCCCATGGGTGCTCCACTGAAGGTGATTGGCAAGCAGTGCCCTCATTCGGATGGAGGGACTTCGGAGTTATTATGTATTGTTGACAGTACAGATCTGTCCTCGATATTTGATCTAGAGCGTAGTGTTTGAAGAAGGTATGGGACGTTGCCCATGATGCTGCTTTACAAACGTCTGAAACAGGTACATTATTCAAGGAAGGCAATGGTTGTTAGTGATCTAGTGGAGTGAGTGCAGACGTGCTCTGGTGGGGTTACTCCTGTCAGTTTGCAAGTCTCATATATGCATTTGGATAGGTATTTTGATTGTCTTTATGATGAAAGCACTCTTCCCTTGCATCTATCCGCTATTGCAATAAAGAGTATGTTAGTTTGTCTGAATTCTTTTGTTTTCTCCAGGTAATAAGCTAACACCTGGCGGACATCCAGAGTAGGTAGCAGAGCCTTGTGTGAGTTGGGTATAAGGCTTTGGGAAGAATACAGGTAAGTTTATTTCCTGGTTAATAAGAAAGGTTGATTTTTTTGGTATAAATCTTGGATGTGGTCTGAGGGTTACTTTGTTCTTACGAAATATTGTATAAGGAGGGTGTCGTGGGGTAGGCTTACCCCACACGGAAAAGGCCAAACAGAACCTGTGGGTGGCGAAAGCCCCGTCCCTTAAGCCCTGCCGGGCATGCTCAGACTGTTGCCCTAGCATAAAAGGGGGAAGCTCAGTTCAGTTGGGGCTGGCCAGCGGGGAGGAAGGAGGCCTGCAAGAGGCTCCTAGAGAGGAGCCACGCCAGACCTTGTGAGAGACTCACTGCAAGCTGGGAGAGCCTGGAGGAGAACGGCCTTCACCGGCGAGTGACCGAGAGACAGATAAGCGGGTACCGCCGGCCCCTAGGAAACTCCAACGCTCTGAAGAGGAGTAACGGAGTCGCCTGCAGGAGGAGACCTCGGCTTGGGGTGTTGGAATTTGGTCTTCTTGTAAATGGGATGGTGTATCCAGTGGTGATTATTTCTAGGACTCCTCTGTCTACGGTGATCTTCGACCACTGTTGAAAGAAGGCTTGTAGTCTGTGATGGTGTATAAGAGATGGCTCTGTTGACTCCTTGAGGTCGTATGTACCCTCGACCAATTCTTCAAAACTGTGGTTTCATCGTAATAGATTGGTTGTTTGATTGTCTACGCCTCTGTGATCACTGTCTTCTGCGTGTCTGGTCTTGTCTTCTGAAATTTGGTCAGTATTGGTATTGATACTGATATCTAGAGTTGTACGGTTGGTATCTAAATAAACGTCTCTTTGTCGCAGGAGTGTAAACACCAAAGGTTCGGAGGGTGGCTCTGGAGTCTTTGGATAAATGCATGATTTCATCCGTTTTCTCAGAAAATAATTCCTTTTTATCGAAAGGCAGATCTTCGATCATTGCTTGAAGTGGTCTTGGCAAGTCTGCCGAATGGAGTCACAAGGATCTTCTCATTATTATTCCTGTGGCCATACACCAGGCCGCGGTGTCTGCTACTTCCAGCACTGCCTGAAGAGCTGTTCTTGAGATGAGTTGCCCTTCATGGATGACTCCGTAAAAGTGATGCTTCTTAGCCTCTGGTATGTGGTATGGTAAGTCAGCCAGTTTTAGGTAATTACTGTGATTGTAATTAACTACCAAAGCAGAATAATTTGCAACACGGAGTTGCAAGGTTGAAGATGTATATACTTTTCTACCTAATAAATCCATTTTTTATCTTCTTTGTTATGTGGTGTGGCTCTTTTAAGTTGTTGTTTGGGTCTATGATTTGCTGCTTCCACTACCAGAGAGTGGGCTGCTGGGTGAGAAAATAAGTAGTCTGAGTCTTTTGCAGGTACGTAGTATTTTCTGTCTGGTTGTTTACATGTTGGAGGAATAGTGGCAGGGGTCTGCCAGATGTGATCTGCAGGTTCCAGTAGAGCAGTGTCCACTGGTAGAGCGATTTTTGAAGATGCAGGAGTTTGTAAAATCTTTAAAAGTTTGTATTGTGACTGTGAGATCTCTTGCATTGGAATCTCCAAGGATACTGCAACGCTTTTAAAAAGGTCTTGAAACTGCTTAAAATCATCTGCAGTTGTTGGTGGAGAATGGATAATGTCCTCGTCTGGAGAGGAAGAAGAGTTATGTTGTGCGGAAGGGGAGCCCAGTGTGCTCTGTTCCTCATCCTCCTCAGGTGATTGAGTCTCTTGTGGTTTCTCAGCTTGTTTTGATGTCTCCTTGTAAGCTCTGGAAGTTGAAGGTCTGTGATATCGTGGAGGATATGGAGACCATGATTCCCACCCGTGCCAGTGGTGGCTGAGGCATGAGTGGTCCATACCAAGGTGGTCCGTACCATATATATGATGGTCTGTCATGGTAATATGTGTCATGGTCAGATCTATGGGGTGATAGAGGTTGAGAAGAAAATCTGCTGTCAACTACCTCTTCTTCATCCCCACTGTAGAAAGGGATAGGTGATAGGAATCCCTGTCCTGAAAATTGTGATGGAGACCTTTCCATGTCCATCAGGGGCGAGGTTGGTGGGGAGGCTTGGTCTTCATCAATCTCTAGATGTTTGCATTTTTCGGTGTGTTTTTCCCGGACGTACGGAGCTGATTCCTGACACGGTGCTGATTCCTGACATGGTGCTGTTAGGTCAGCATCTATTTCTGTCAGCCCGGGGTGACCAAAGGTGCCATGGTTCTGATATTTTGTTCCGGTACAGATGTTGCCTGCAATGGTAACGGCACCATTATCGGCGGTGCCGATGGTTGTGATGTGCAACCGCTGCTGGTGCCGTGTTGAAGGTCGGTGCCAAAGCTTGTATTGGCGCTTGTGGGATGAAGACCCAACAGCTTCTTTGGTACGGGAAGTTTTTGGCGATTCAGAGGGAGCCCTCCTCTTTTTCACGGAGCTGAGTGGTGGGGTCAACTGCCTCTTTGTTGTTTAATGTTTTGGTGGGGCTGTCTTTTTCTGGCCAGGGTCAGACTCTGGCCTAAGGGATTTTTCCATCAGTAGTAATTTGAGACGCAAGTCTCTGTCATGTCTCGCTCTGGCACTCAAGTTACGGCAGTCTGTGCATTTTTGGGATATATGTTCTTCTCCCAAACACTTAATGCAGACTGAATGGCCATCTGAGGCCGGCAAGGCATCGTGGCATTTTCCACATCTTTTGAAACCTGGAGATTCCAGCATCATTAGAAGGGGATAGAAAGTTGGTTGGTTTTTTGTTTTGTTTTGTTTGTTTGTTTTGGGGGGGAGGGGGGAATAATGCTGAGGAAAAGGGGTATTAAATTTTAAGAAATTTAAATCAATTTTGAGGTAAAGGCAAGTAGACGAGGGAGAGAATTTTGCTCTGTCTGCAACCAGGAATGGTAGAGAAGGAACTGAGGTGGTTGGACCCGCATGCGCGCTCTGAAATGGCATCACAGAAACCCCACGAGACTGTAAGGTATAATATAATAGAATTGTTAAAAGGGTTAATGTCATGTAAGGCTATGTATGTATATTTGATTGACAGTTTGAGCTAAGGTAACCTGGCAGTTTGCCAAGGGAAAAACCCTGCCCAGTAACAGAACTAAGAGGGTGCCGTGTGCAAAATATTTGCGTGCTGGGTGCAAAAGGAACTGGAATGGCGGGAAAAACCCAGAGCCGTGATTGGACATAGAACTGTATAAAGGCACCCAAGCCTCAGGCTCAGGGTCGGTCCGAGGAAGAAGAGAGCAAGGGAGAAAAGACTCGAAACACCAGCAGAAGATTGCAGAGCTGAAATCACTCGACGCGACGCTTCGGACCAGGAAGAGAAGCAGACGGCCAAGCTCGGAGGACACCGGACCTGGAACCAGAAGCAGACGGAACACGACTGTGGGACTTTGGACTTTTGGACTCAGATTACGGACACCCCATCATCTCGGACGATCGGCACCCCCAGCTCCCAGGAGGGAGAAGACAAAACGTAAAACTCTGGGGCCTTTTGGCGGGAAATAAGATCTGTTAGTTAGTTCTAATTTTATAGTCATTAGTTAAAATTAGATTCTAGTTTAATAAACCTGTTCTCCTTGTTTTACATAATTTCTGTCTGATGCCTTTTACTTGAGAAACATTCTCCGGGTTGATAGACGCCTTATTCAGATCTCCGATCCTTTTGGTAACAAGACTGCCGCGTTGCACGCCCGGCTCCGGTGAGTACTACTTGAAAAATCTCCGATCTGCGGCATGGGAACGCACCAACACCTTCAGGGGGGCACCCACGGGGACACTCCTCGAAGGAGAACTTAGTGATCTGCCCTTTAGATGTGGGATAGGATGTAAGTGCATTGTTAAAAGCAAGGTGTTATTCTTGGTGTAGCTGGTGGGTACTGGGACTGCCTTTAAAACAAGTCACTGTTTACTCATCCAAGTTGGCCCTCCAAAATTTCAGTAAGGCAGCCTTTCTATTTGACTGCTACTTTGTTATTTAACACTTTTATTACAGTAACACAGAGAGAGTTCCTGGCAGGACACGACTGGAAACTCAAAAGGGCAGTGATATCCAGCTGTCAGGATAACTTAGAAATACTGAGTGATCTGCGAGGCAACCCAATGAGTAACTATTTACCAATCTGATTCATTAAAAAAAAAAAAAGGTGGGCTAAACTTCCAGTTCCATTAATCCTGGGAGTGTAAACATACCCTCTGCAAAGGGCGGAGATCTGAAGTGGGAAAGCAAAGAGGGTGCATGTCAGAGTTGAACAAGTTGCCACTCTGTGTTACTGTAACACATTTCAATTCTCCATCTATACACTGGTATTAAGTAGTATTGTATGTTTTGGAAGGGCAGCTTTCTGAGCCATCATTTTCCAAAAGGGCCCCCTAAATATGGCTCAACACCCTTCCTGCCTCTTTGATAGTTGGGAGCTGTGTGCCCTCTATACAATCAATCCATGATATTTTCCTTTTCCAGTGCCTTGCCAGCTAAGATCCGTGATAGAGAAACCGTCACTCCCAACATAGATGGTAACTAAGAAAAAGTCAGGAACAAATCAGAGATTGATCTACATCCATCCAGTCAGCTTCATTACAGTGGGAATATACACTAAATAAAAGAAAACATGCATAGCATGAAAATGATCTAGAGTTTATTTAAATGCAGTTGATACAAACTTGATTTGTGCAAGGCCAAAGGAACCTGCCTTTTACATACTCAAGATGGATTAGAAGGATTTGCTTTCATAGCTGCATTTAAAAATAAAAGCCATGCAGCACTCTGAGGGGAAAACTGCGATGACAAGCCCTCTTTCCTTCCCATCAGGTGTTTGGTGCATACACCTACTTCACCATTAGACTTCTCCAGACATTTTCAGGTGAGTGTGGATTTGTACAATCTCTTGGAAATCTATTTTTCCTGCTCCACCATAACACAGTAGACAAAAAAAGAAAAGCCACTTAAGACTGGATGGTCAGCCAGTGGGTACCCTTTGAAGTTACAGATGTTTGAATAGCAAACACAAAGTTAGAACAGCCAATTTGATTTCCTCTCTGTTGCATTTTCATCTTTTTTTTAAAAAAATCCCCATCTCTCTTTGCGTTATCCTGGGCTGCTGCAACTGTCACAGCACCTAACCTTCTTGCCAGCAAGGCAACTGATCCCTTTTCTCCAGAGTCAACCAGAAGTTGGTTTTTCTGGACAGCATCTTACTTACTCCAATCTGGGAATGTGAGAGCCCCAAATCTGCTTCTGACCCTAGGTCTCATGCACGGCAGCACCATTCACTGCCTGTGCTCTAGTGAGCCAGCTCATCAGCCAAGCTTTTGATTCTGAGAGAAAGTAGGAGTGTGCGTCTCTCATACACATCACATACATCAGGTGTTCATCTGTTATTGAACGGCCTTCTTGGGAAGCACTGCTGCTCTGTGAACATCTCCAAGCTTTTGCTGCTGTCTGTTTGCTGATCCATATCTGAAACACTTGGCTCTCTGGAGTTAGATATGCCAGAATCTATACTGTTAGTCCGTATGGCCTGCTTGTTGCCAGAATCCCACTGGCGAAGATCTGCTGTCTGGTTGCATCCACCCTCACTTGGCTGGTCCAGAAGATCTTGGTACGCTGAGTCTGAAAGGGGAAATGTGCGGGGTTCCCAAGATTGTACACTCTGTGAGAGCGGTGTTGAGAGGGAGAGAGGAAGGATAGGCACAGAAAACCTCGAGTTAGCTAGTTACAGAACACAACAATACACATTCTCCCCACAGCCCCAAAGAGACCTCAGGCTCCTCTCCCTGGAGCAGGGTGCTGGAGTAATTCATGTGGTTTTGAAAAGCAATAGAATTTATGCACCACGAAACTATCATAAGGGAGCTTGCACTTCTATTCTTCATCACAGCTGATCGTTTTCCTGTGGGGATCAAGACTACTACCTTCCTGGTTCTACGTATCTCCCTAATCTTTGAAGAACCCCAATGACTACAAAGAGAATTTAATAGTGATGTTAGTGCCTATACTCTGAACAGCTCTGGTACAGAAAATGGCGATGAGATTCTTTAACCTCCCCGACAAAATGCCTAAACTGGATGGATCGTCTCTGAAGGTGACAGGGGAGTTCAGTACTTATAGTACACTCAGTCCTTGAGCTTTCTACAGAAACTGCTAACGAGGGAAGAATCAGGAAGTGCTTGTGAGGTAGATGCCTGCCTAATGAGAACAGGCTGCTGGGCCAAGCATTTCATAAAAGCTACTTAATTCTATCAAACCGGACAAGTCTCTTAGCTTCCCGTCACTATGATTTAAACCAGTGGCCTACAGGTGGAAAGCTCTTTACTCCATTCCCAATCCAACTCTGGGGACACTTGAACTGAGCCATGATTCTTATAAATCAGTGACAGCACATCACAAACTCACTCTCATCCTGAGTCTTAAATAATATTCCCTGGGTGGTACGGCGATAAGGAGTTCTTAACTTAGCACTAAGAGAGTATAGATTTTCTTTAAACAGCTGAAAATGTCAACTACTTTATTGCAAAGGGACATATGCACTGGAGCAAACTTCAAAACACACATTTGTGTGTGTGTGTACATAATGTTAGTATAATGTCACAAATTTTGTGCGACTTCACCACAGGATCAAGAAGAAGTGCTCTGTTCCAAATACAAAGCTTTACAGTCTCTAAAGAAATTCTGTGAAATCCACACAAAGCTGAACTCCTTTACAGTTCTGATACTGAAGTGGGGTACACCCATGGCAAACCATGCCCTTCTGCAGGGCCCCCAAAATCATGTTACTCTGGTTCATTGCTACCAACCTGTTTGCTTCTTTACAGGGGCCCTTATGATTGTTTTTTCAGTTTATGTTCACACTGGGGCTTTTAAATTGTGAAGAATTAATGTTTTCCAGTATTGCTGCAGCCATGTTTGGTTACACCGTAGGAAAGATTCATGGTGGGTGAGATCACATTTTTACTGGACCCATGTCTGTGGGTGAAAGAGACAAACCTCTGAGCTCCACAGTCTGAAGAAGAGCTCACTGGTGCTCAAAATCTTGTCTCTTTCACTACCCAAAGTTGGTCCAATAACAGATATTATACCACTTGCCTTGTCTCTCTCCAGAGCTTTAAAAGCAGTGGTGAAGAACTCATTCTCAGTGCATCCAAGATGGCATAAGTGCTTCATGCTCCCAACCCTGAATGCAGGTAAGCAGAGTGGAAAGATGGACGAGGGCTTTATAGGCATGTTATATTTGGGAACTGTTGTGTGTTTTCAGCTGTTGCTCCTAGTGTTTCAGTATTTTGCCAGTTTAACAATATAGAACCCCTGGAGTAACTGCTCACCTGTATTACTTCTTCTAGTATGTCTGGGGAGAAACTGGTGTCTTCTGTGCAGGACAGCAGAGCTCTGGTCCTGGTCTTTATAGAGAGGGGTTGCAGATTGTTGTAAGGGTCAGGGCTGCGAGATCCTATAGAAGAGTGCACGTACAGGAGCTCGTTAAGGCAATGAAATCCAGTATCTGGAGATGGTGGCTGCGGTGTCCATTGACCATCTGCTCTGTTGGAGGACCTAAACATAAATAGTTATTTCAGTTAAGAGCCCATTTTGACGCAAGAGCAAATGGGTATAACCTGTTCCCCAAGATCACATTAGGCTGGGGGGATGGGATGTTTGCCTTCCTCTGCAGTGTGGGGTGCAGGTCACTTGCTGCTTTGAACTAAAGTAAGTGGTGCATTCTCTATAACCTGCCATCTTTAAATCAAGATTTGAGGACTTCAGTAACTTAGCCAGGGGTTATGGGCCGATTTCAAGAATGGGTGGCTGATGTTCTGTGGCCTGTGATGTGCAGGTGATCAGACTAGATGATCCCTTCTGACTATGAGGCAGACAAGCGTAAGTAGTTACTAGCGTGGAACCCAAGTAAAAGGAAATTACTGCAAACGTGAACTACAAAACTGGGAAAGTTTGGACATATTCACTGTATCACTCCTTTATTCAAGGAGCTGATCATAATCTTTAGCAACTAGTGCTTTGTCCTTGAATTTCAGCTTCTCACCTATCATCTGCTACAACAACAGTTCATAACTGTAGGGGGCAATTTCTGACAGTTTTGGTTCGGTGAGTTCTAAGATTAAGAGAGCATTTGCTAGTTGTTTTTTCAGATGAGGAGACTGGAGAATCTGAGACAAAATAGCACAGACCATCTACTACAAAGTACAGAGGAAGACAGCTCCCCCACAGGCCCTGAATTGTGTTCATGGTGCTCCCTGCTGCTCCAAATTTCCATATTCCTCTTCTCCTTCCCACTGTTGTTATGACCTGCTGTCAAACCAAGGAGAAACTGGAAGAAATTCGCGTATTTGAAATGTCAACTCCACTCCTAGCTACATTAAAGGGATGCAATTTGGAAAAAGGACATGGAGTTTGCACTAACTTACTACTTTCTAGCATGAGACATGAGGGCCCGCATTTAGTATGAAACTCATTTCTCATGTGGCATGATAACGTGCTGTGACTCTACTCCGCTGAGCTGGCCCTATATTTCCTCAGTACTTTGCCTGTGGGCACAGCAGACTGGTTATGTGATGCACGTCATCAGCAGCCTAGGATTTCTTTGGTTACAGTGAGCTTCTACAGTTGCATAGAGTTTAATGCCAGAAGGGACAGTTATATCACCTAGTCCAGCCGTTCCCAACGTTTTCATTTATGCGGACCGCTACATCGTTGGTGAAAGCTTTTGCGGACCAAGTTCTAACCGCCAAATGTACAAAGAGTGTTGTTGGGTCACAGTGACGGCACGCAAAAGCACCACTATTTAAATTCAGAGAATGTTCTATTACTCAAGGATGTTTGTGGCGAGGGAGAGGATGTGGCAGGACACAACAGCCTCCTTCAGCACCCGACTCCTTGTCACCTTTACTGTTTGAATAAATGCTTCTGTGGGGTAACCTTCAGAAGACCCACTTCAAAAGACTATATATATATAAAGGACTACACAATAATGAGACAGAAAATCTCAAGCTCTCTGTCTCTTTGACCTAAGATGACAAAGGAAGTAGCTTTTTGACTTCAAGGAAGATCCTGACCTGAGAATTTAGTTAGCCATGACCCCAAGAAAATGCGATAAGGATTTTACTTTCAACCCAGTCTAGCTCAGAGGTTAAAGTAAGGGGGAACGCACCGTTCCGGGGCCCCTAAAAATAGAAAACCCAGGCGGAATGCTGCGTTCCGCCCAGGGGCCCCAGCAAAGCCACAGACTCCTGCTGCGGCCAGGCTGGGGAGGTTCAAATCTCCCGCCCTGAGCATGCTCAGACAGAGCGTGCTCAGGGCGGGAGAGGCCTGGCTCAGAAGCGGCTCTACTGGCAGTCCCTGCAGCTCCGAGCATCCGGCCAGGTAAGGCGACTGGGGGGAGGCAGCGGGCAGTGGAGCCGGGAAAGGGGCACGGGGGAGGGGAGCAGAGGAGCCGGGAAAGAGGCTGCAGGGGGGGCAGAGGAGCCGGGAAGGGGCCCCAGGCTTGATCCGGCCATGCTGCCTGCCCGTGGTGGTGGTGCGAGGCTGTGGCAGAGGGGCAGGATCAGGCCCGAGGGGCCGGCATGCAGCGGCGGGAGCAGAGCACGGCGGCCGGCAGCCTGGTCTGATCCGGCCACTCTGCTGGCTGCCGTGCTCTGCCGCCACAGGTCAGCCCCGGGCCTTTGCATCAGGGGTTAAGGTAAGGGGGGAATGTGGAGACTGGGGGTGGGAATGAAGGGGTCCGGACTCGCGAGTTGGTCGAGCTGGGGGGTTAGGAGGGCTGGAGTGAGGGTTTGGGGGCAGGGAGCTTAGGGAATGCGCATGGGGGCTCAGGAGGACATGGGGAAAGAGGGGTCTGATGTGGGCACTAGTGGACAAGGTTGGGGTGATGTGGATTTGAGGCTGTGCTTCATTTGTGAGGAAAGAGCTGGTGGGGCTCAAGCAATTTGTTTTGCACTCATATCTGTTTGTAGTGTATCCTGCTCAGTTTCCCACCCAGTAACTACTGACGACCAGAACACCGAGATTGGCCACCCCAGAAAAGAACGTCAAGCCGGACCAGATAGCCTGCCTAGCAACTACTAACGGATCAGCGCATCTTAGAAACCAACTGTCAACCGACCCACCATCCTCCATAGTTCGAGTCTACGCTCCACAGGCCAGGCTTGCACTGCACAGCCTGAAGCTGCTTATCGCAGACTGGACCCGAGACTACTACCACAGCCCGGACCTATCCATCGGCCGAAGCCATTTTGGGACCCGATCCGTACAAGACCAGACCTGCATATATCGGTACGGCATTGGTGCGTTAAGGATTTGAGGCAAACTCGGCTAACAAAGTTCCGACTTACATTGCCCAAATTCTGGCTACCTCTGCCTAAATGGCAGAACAGAAAAGGAGCCAGTAAGACGAATCAAAGGCAATTTAAGGGGTTTGTAAGTATAACAGAGGTTGTGCTTGGGGAGCTTGTGTGTTAATAAAGCGGAGTGACTGCGGCTTGAGTGAGAAAGGCTCCTCTCCAGCCCATCCAGTAAATGATTGATCACCATTTACTGAATGACATAGGAGATTAGGATTTTAGTCATTATAAGGTATAAAGTATAAGTTTAATATTAGTATTATATATATTTGAATGCTCATAGATAAAGTGGTTCAGCGGAGCTGTGACATCCTATCCGACTGTCTAACGGTCATTTGGCTCTCCGCTTATTTAATTTATGTTGAGATATGCTCAATATTGCAATTTCATTGTATTAATCTTATTCAAATAAATGTTAAGATTTATTTTGAAAGAATTTCCTGCTCTATGTCTATTCTTGATTGACAGGCTGTAGTCGTATTTTCCTAAGGTTTACGCCATTAAGCAAGCACACCACATTAAAATTTACCTCCATCAATAGTTCTAAATAATTTTTATAGGTACAGTCGGGTAAACTGAGGCATGGGGGTAACAGGCTGGTCAATGTAGAACATACATTGTGAGCGGCCCAAGTTGGGCGCTACAACAGCAAAGCATTTTTACAACAACACAAGCCCTCACTAGTCTGGATTGTGACAATCCCCAAGCAGGATCTGTTGTGGTTTAACATGAAGAGGCAATAAAGATTCTTGCTTTGATGCCTTGCTACATAGTGTTAATGAGAACTTGATACCTGCTTCCTCGCTTGTGGGAAACAACTGCTGCCCATGAATCCCATCGGGCTCGTTCAAGCTCCTCATACTTGGTGTGATGGTTCAAATAGGTCTCATCAGAAGTGTCTTCCACCTAGGAAAAAGAACAAAGCTAGTTTTCCTTTTAAATAGTTAAGAGATGAAATTCTGTCTGCAGGGGAACACTACTGTTCAGTCAAGTACAAAGTAATAGAAACCCCACGATTCTGTACCACTGAACTCAGCAGATACCAATGACTACTGAAAGATTCTGGAGAAATACAGTCTCTCTATTTCATCCACTGAGTTCCTGAAAAAACAGTAAGCCTCAACAGACTAGAAAGGGGAAGGGGACTAAATTGCACACAAGGATTCTTCAAAAATAAGCTAGCTTTAGAGTTTTCAGTGGTGGCTCAAGCATTATGCTGTCCTTTGGAAAAGATACATATAAGTTGGCAACATATAGGAGTGCTATGTAAGATCAGAAAAGCAAGCTGCTTTGTATGTTAGAGATGTTATCTCATGAGTGAAACATTTCATGTATGGATGAATGTTATGCACACTCTTTTAAAATGGTTTCCAAATGGAAATCAATTCACATAGGATTAAATTAACCAGGGTTGATCTTTGCTTCCCATTTGGCTGGTCAAAAATCACAGTTTGCTGTATCTGACTTACCTATTAGATAATTGGATTCTGGGTCTTGTAAGAGCAGACATCTGTTCATGCTGCTAATACTATGTGTGTGTATAAATATATGAAGAAATTTCTTCCACTTAATTTCACGGTTTGTTCTTTGTAGAACACAGCAATCCACTAAAACAACTCAATATGCTTTCTCTTACTGAACAAACTCATCATGATGGGAGTTCAGACTGTCCAACACTGAGCAGTACCACACAATCACATCATCTATGTTGCTGAGGTAGGTGAAATTTTCCCTTAACTGGGAAATTCACACCTGTTTTGAATCACTAACCTGGTTGCACTTTTCATGAGCCACTGAATTTGAAGTTCATGTTTGTGTTTCAGACTATTCTCTGAGACAAACAAAGTCTCTCTTCTACAGATCATATGAATGGATGCCAAGAACATTAAAGCACCACTCAAGGATTTGCTGGGGCTGCTGCTTCTAAAGGGAGGTGACCGAAGGAATGCTTTTTCATAGGAGCAGATACAGATGTCATGGAGCCAGTCACAAGGTCAGTCTCCTAGCAACACAATGAGCACAGATGATCCTGGCAGGGGCCACCTCATTGACTGCACATCCTGCTTGGTGGAGGGGAGGAGCTAACAGCTATTACTTGACCCAGCAGCAGCCTGAGCTTCATGGCTGCTCAATGCAGCCCATGCTGCAGCTGCATTTGATGCTGCTTCCAGTGCCAGCTTCTGCTCCCACCCAGCCTGTGCCTGGTCCTCCCCAGCCTGCTCCAGTCCCTGCGCCCTTCTCCATCCCTAGCTCTGCTTCCTGACCATGACCTGCGCATCTAGTAGGGATCAGGCACTGTGTACGTTACATCAAGATTATGCTGGTCGGTACATCTCCCAAGGTTGGTGTCAGACCCAAACCCTCTCATGATGAAGGAGGGAGTCAATAATAGCTGCCGCCCTCTCCACCACCATCTCAACCAGTTTTGGGTATTCTGGAGAAATATCAAGACTTTGCAGATGTCTCGTCACCACAGCAGAGTTACAATTAACCCATGCTCCCTCTCAGAGGACTGAATTTCAGACGTTTCAAGAATACCATCATGAGAATTTCCAGAAGGGGTTTATTTGTCCTTCTACCTTTCCAGCAAAGGTTCCAATCTTTTTTGTGATGAAAAAAAAAGTCTCAATATGTCTGACTGTGCCTCAGTACTGATTACTGGGCTTTGAATGGTGTAACTGTTTGAATCGCTACCCTTTCCCACGTAATGAAGTTTTTGCAAGACTTTGCTTCACTACGTTTCTTTTTTGCAGACAATCACAGAGCCAGCAATCTAGTTTGTATCAGGGAAGGCGATGAGTGGAAGACAGCATTCCATGATCCATTCAGGCATTTTGAATATTTAGTTATGCCATTTGGGCTATGTAATGTCCTATATATTTCAGCATTTCATAAATGACTGTTTTCCAGGACATGCAAGGCTAATTTGTTATTTATTTAGATGAAATTCTTGTCTTCTCAAAAAACCAAAAGCTACATGAGCAACATGTCCACCTTGTCCTTGACAGGCTCCACCAGAATGACCTTTATGTCAAACCCCAAAATTGCAAATTGTCTAAGTACACTATCGAGTTTCTTGGCTACATCATCCTTTCTGAGGATCAAACAATGGACTCAAAGAAAGTGTCTGCCATCACCAGGTGGAATTCTCTAAAGGATGGAAAGGGTTTTTTTTGATTTGCCAATTTTTATCAGTGCTTCATTGAAGGATTCCCCAGACTGTTAGCATTAATTCCGTCAAAAATGGGTTCGCTTGTCTAGTTGGTGGAGGTACAGTCTGCTTTCAGTCAGCTAAAAAAAGCCTTCTCTTCAGCTCCCTATTCTTCTGAATTCAAACCTTTAACAATGAAAGCAGATGCCACAAACTTTGCAATCAGGGTCATACTTTCACAAAATGAGGGTCCCCATCACCAACTCCACCTAGGTACGTATTTATTCATGTAAACTAACCCCACTGAGAAGAACTGTGATATTTGGTACAAGGAGCTGGTCACAATTAAAACAGCATTTAAAAAATGGAAACATCTTTAGGAGGGGGCTCAGTTCCTGATCCAGGTCCTTACCAATCACAAGAACTCAGAATACGTTTGAAAGGCTGATTCGTCAAGATCCTTGGTCACTTTTCTTTGCCAGATTTGATTTCATTACCTATTGCACTGCATCACAAAAAGCAAAAACAGCCTCCCCACACATGCATATCGGGCATGGCTCCCAAAACACTGTACTGTGCCCATCTAATTCTGGTGGTAGAACTGCAGCCCAGGATTCAGGCTCTAGTTCTCAATTCCTTATTCAGACTCCACTGCAAGCAGCCAAAATCAGTCAGAGCCTAGATCCCTCCAATGCACCATTCAGCTCACCATATACTGTGCTGTCAGAGCAAGTACACACGTGTTAAGATGCTTGGATTATGTCAGCCTTTCACCATCCCACTTCAATGCTGGTCCATGGTCTCACTGCACTTCTTTAGCGCTCCCTCTTTCCTAAGGTTGCACAGTCACCCTGGTGGCCACTGATCTTTTCACTAAGATAGTACATTTTCTTCTTCGAGTGATTGCTCCTGCCCATTCCAAGATAGGTGTGCGCGCCTCGTGCACGGACCGCCGGAATTTTTTCCCCTAGAGTACCCGTAGGGCCGGCCAGGGCGCCCCCTGGAGTGGCGCCTCTGCGCCGCTTCCATAAAGCCCCGGTCCGGCCCCCACCTCCCCAGTTCCTTCTTACCGCCCTGACGGTCGCTGGTACATCTGCTCGCTCTGGCTAGCAATTCCCCCGTAGATAGTTAGATTGTACCCTAGTTAGTTAGTTCAGCGAACCCCTCTTCGAGGGGTCTCCCCGCCCCGGGATCGGGGACGGGGCATGCCCGGTTTTAAGGCGTGCGAGTCCTGCCGGAAGCCTATGCCCCTGGACGACCCACATCAGTCGTGCCTACGGTGCTTGGG
>ML685864.1:497373-544249 GCA_007922175.1 Pelusios castaneus | reverse complement strand
GACCTGGACAGTATAGTGGCAGTTCCGGAGCGGGTATTAAACCAATTAGAGTGGTGGTGTCTCCAGGTCAATGTTTGCGAAGGTCTGCCCTTTCACGAACCCCTACCCCAAATGACCCTGGGAACGGACGCCTCAGACCTGGGATGGGGAGCCCACCTAGGTCACCTACACACGCAGGGCCTCTGGAACCAGGAGGAGGTCAACCTGCATATAAATATCAAAGAGCTCAGGGCCGTACGCCTAGCCTGCCAGACGTTTCGGAGTCATCTTATGGGCAAGGTGGTGGAGGTGCAAACAGACAATACGGCCGCGATGTTCTATTTGAACAGACAGGGTGGTGCTCGCTCTTCTCCCCTTTGCCGGGAAGCCCTCGCCCTGTGGGAGTTTTGCATTCGCCACTCCATTCACCCGGTGGCAACTTACGTCCCGGGGTGTCAGAACTCATTGGCCGACGATCTGAGCAGGAGGTTCCTGGTTCACGAATGGTCCTTAAAACCAGAGATCCTCTTGGATGTGTTCCAAAGGTGGGGACGCCCCCAGATAGACCTCTTTGCGTCGGAGAACAACAAAAAGTGCGACAGATTCTGCTCATTCAGGGGACACAGCCCGGGGTCCCTGGGGGACGCCTTCGCCCTCCAGTGGTCGGCACGGAAGAGCTATGCTTTCCCTCCCACGCTGCTCATACACAAGGTGCTGCTAAAGGTCAAGAGGGACAAGGCCTCAGTTATTCTGATAGCCCCGGCTTGGCCGAGGCAACACTGGTTCTCGACGCTCCTAGACCTCTCAGTCGAGGACCCCCTGGAGCTTCCCCTCGTACCGGACCTGCTGTCTCAGGAAGGGGGCAAGCTCCTGCATCCGAACCTCAGGTTACTGCATCTCAAAGCATGGAACCTCCTTGGCTAGCCCAGGGAGAATTGCAGTGCTCAGCAGAGGTGCGTAAGGTGCTTCTAAGCAGCAGGAAACCCTCCACTAGAGCATCTTACAAGGCGAAGTGGGCAAGATTCGTTGCTTGGGCCACGGGGAGAGGCCTCGCCCCAGAGTCCGCCCCTGTCCCAACAGTTCTGGACTACCTATGGGAGCTAAAGACTGGTGGCCTTTCCACTGCCTCCATAAGAGTTCACCTGGCAGCGATTTCGGCATTCCACGAGGGCGTAGAGCGGACTCCGATCTTCTCCGCCCCAATGGTGAAGCGTTTTCGGAAGGGCCTAGACAAGCTGTTTCCAGCAACACGCCCACCCACGGTGCAATGGGACCTGAACCTCGTCCTAGCTAAGCTGTCCAGCCCACCCCTCGAACCATTGGTCTCGTGTTCGCTCCTCTACCTTTCCTGGAAGGTCGCGTTTCTAGTGGCCGTCACGTCAGCCAGGAGGGTGTCAGAGATTAGAGCACTGTCATCAGATCCACCCTATACCGTCTTCTTTAAGGATAAGGTCCGACTGCGTCCACACCCGGCCTTCCGACCAAAGGTTGTTTCGCAGTTCCACACTAGCCAGGACATTTTCTTGCCAGTTTTTTACCCTAAGCCTCACACCTCGGAGAGAGAGCACAGGCTACATTCGTTGGACATGCGGAGGGCTCTAGCCTTTTACCTGGACAGAACAAGGCCCTTCCGAAAGACTTCCCAGCTATTTGTCGTGGTAGCCGACAGAATGAAGGGCGAACCGATTTCCACCCAACGCCTTTCCTCTTGGGTGGTGGCCTGCATCCGCGAGTGCTATAATCTGGCCGGGACGCGCCCCCCGGAGGTCAAAGCACACTCGACCAGGGCGCAGGCGTCGTCAGCCGCCTTCCTTAACCACGTGCCCTTGGTGGACATCTGTAGGGCAGCCACGTGGTCGTCTATTCATACCTTCGCGGCGCACTATGCTATCGTCCAGCAGTCAGGAGGGGACGCAGCAGTTGGCAGGGCAGTTCTGAGCTCTGCGAATTTGTAGCGTCCGACCCTCCTCCTAAGGTAAGGCTGGTAATTCACCTATCTTGGAATGGACAGGAGCAATCACTCGAAGAAGAAGAAACGGTTACATACCTGTAACTAGTGTTCTTCGAGATGTGTTGCTCCTGACCATTCCAACTTCCCACCCTCCTACCCCGCTTTGGACTAGGGGAGAAGGAACTGGGGAGGTGGGGGCCGGACCGGGGCTTTATGGAAGCGGCGCAGAGGCGCCACTCCAGGGGGCGCCCTGGCCGGCCCTACGGGTACTCTAGGGGAAAAAATTCCGGTGGTCCGTGCACGAGGCGCGCACACACCTATCTTGGAATGGTCAGGAGCAACACATCTCGAATAACACTAGTTACAGTTATGTAACCGTTTCTTATTTCTCTTTGCTCTCTCCCCACCATTCAGGAACCAGCCTGCATTTTCCTAAATCATGTTTTTTGGCCCCACAGATTGCCAGTCAGAAAGTGTCTGATTAGGGCCCACAGTTCACTTCCTGGTTCTGGTACAAACTCTGTAAACATCTAGGAATTGAGCTCTTTTCCTCATCAGCCTACCACCCATAGACTGATGTGCAGATGGAACAAGTAAATCAAATCCTCAAGCAACTTTTAATGTTTCCTTAACTATCGCCAAGACGACTGGTCACTCTCCGCCATATGCTGAGGTCACTTACAATAATTTTGTCCACATCTCCATCACAACAGTCCATTTTTTTGGCCAGTTCTGGCTTACACTCATTTCCGTCTAGCTCCCTCTGCAGACTCGGAAGTTCTTGTTGCAATGGACCTGGCTAATTATCTTCACCAGGAACTTATGGAGCATTGGGAACTCACCAAGGAAACTTATAAACGCCACACTGACCAAGATCATCCAGTTGTACATACACTGAGAATAAGAAATAAGGTCGGACTATCTGCTAAACATCTCAAATCCTACCGCTCATCTGCCAAATTAGATCACCAAAACCAGACTCCGTTCAAGATAGCAAAACAAGTCAACCCGATTCCAACTGCCTACAACCCTGAAAACCCATCTGGTCTTTCATGTATCCCTCCTGAAGCCCATACAAACCCTTTTCCAGCTGCTCTGCTCCACAGCCCACTCCCCTGGAGGCCCAGGATCAGGAAGAATATGAAGTCTGAGAAATCCTGGATTCTAAACAAATCCAAAGTCAGTTTTACAAGTTGGTGGACTGAGATGGTTATGGCACAGAAAAATGGTCTTGGGAACCAGAAGGGAATAGCTATGCTCTGGAACTTGTACACGCTTTTCACCAGAAGAACCCAGAAAAGCTAAACCGTAAAGTCCCTAAATTAGGGTGCCCTTGAGGGGTATGGACATGAGCTGTGAAAGGGGCCAGCTGCAATAGGGTACGTCTCCTAGTAACACAATGGGCTTTGCTGATCCTGGAGGGGCTTCCTGATTGACTGACTTCCTGATTGGTGAAGGGTTGGGCTAAGCCAATGGTTTTCAGACTTAGGGTCAGGACTCAATACTGGGTCACGGCGCCCTCTGCCGCCGCCGCCAAAAGACTGGAAAGCATTGCTCAAAGATGGAGTTGTTGGGTCACAGGCATAAATGACTTTTTTCAACTGGGTCCCGAGGAAAAAAGTTTGTAAACCACGGGGGCTAAGCTATTACCTGACCCAAAAAAAGCCACACAGCAGCTGCGCTTAACCCTGCTTCCTGTGTAATATGTCTGCTCCTGCCCAGCCTGCTCCAGGTCCTGTTATCCTCAGAGCCAGGGATGTCAGGAACAGATTCCCAGCTTTGGTTCCCAACTGCATCTTTGATTCACCCATTGGTTCTGACCTCACCTATGTGCCCGGGTGTCTTGGGGCACCCTGATTTTTGGCTCAGCTCTAACCACCAGTCCTGGTCACCCTCATGGCTCAGACCAGCAGGCAGGACTGTCCACATCTAGGTCATGTTCTTGACAGTGTCACTCTTTGATCCTCATGCATATATCGGCGACTCGCTGATTAAGCTCACGCTGCGGCTGAACATTTGCTACAGACTTTGCTTAGTAAGCCTGCAGGCTCAGCAGTTTATACTCAATCTTTGCTTCTTCTAATGATAGGAAGTGCCAATCACACATATTCAGGGTGGCTGCTGATTCAAAAAACAGATTTCATTTGTCAAAATAAACAGTGCTCGAGACCAGACAAGGTAGATTTGTCTCACCTCAGAGTCCTTCTGATCCAACGGCTCCAGCTCTCTGGACTCTACCACTCTCCAGCTGCAGGAAAGAACACTATGTCAGGACAATTGTGCACTCCCTGCCATGTCACTCTCTTGGCTAAGAGTCAGGGCCAAGACCTGGCCACATCATTACTTCCCCCCAGCTGCTAGGCACTAGGCCAAAGGCACATACTCAAGAATAGGTTAGAGTGTCATACAAAAGCAATTCCAAAACAGCTGAATGATTAGATTTACTGGCAAAGCTTCCTGGTAGACACACACATACAAGCACTATCTCACTTACATTGTAGAGCTCCTAGAAACCATACATTTAGACTGATCGTGTATGCACAGCCAGAACCCTGATACATCCAATCTCCTTAGGCTCTGTTTTCACAGGCACTGAAGGCAGGCAAAAATTGTATGGCTCATGAAAGTGAACAACGAGCACCTGTGGAATTGACGACCATCTCATCAGCCATGAGCAATCACTTTCTCTCTCCCTATACATAAAATACTTGTCTGTATTTTGTCTACTTAGATTCCACGGGGTAGGGATCTCTCATCTCACTAGAAGTCTGTGGTGCATAGCACACTGGATGATGAATAAATAATTGTAACTAATCAGAACCAGGAAACAGAATGTGCAGAAACCGCCTGCAGTACTGCACAATTCTTCCAGTGGTACTAATTCCTGATCTCGAACAGTATCTCCACTATTTCAGTCTCTGTGTCACTAGGAACTATCCCCCGAAAGCATTCATACAGTTCAAAGCTCTTTGCCTGGTCTGCTAATAGCCCAACAATGATACGTACCAACAACTGAACAAAAGACTCATTTCCTTTGCTCATCTATTTCATGGCTGGGAATTTTTCAGCCGTAAGCTGAGAAGCATTTACCCAGAGCAAATACTACTTGCCCTGTGCTAGGTGGCCAGTGGGTGATGCTGCCACTCAGCTTAGGAGAGTCCCTTTGAGGTGGCAAACTACAACAGTGGGTTACTTACCAGTAATCGTCCTCCTCTGAGATGCGCTGCTCACATACATTCCAATCATGGTGTCTCCGTGCCTCTGTGCATGGTCGCCAGGAAGCTTTTTGCCCTAGCCTGACCCTGTAGGGCCAGCAGCCCACACCCCTGGGCTCCAGCCCCTGTGCCGAGTATACCTGGGGCTGCTGGCCCGACCACTCCTCAGACCCTTCTTTCTGCTAACTCTGACAGCAGGGACGGAGGGTGGGTACTGGAATGTATGTGAGCAGCTCATCTCGAAGGACAATTACTGGTAAGTAACCCACCGTTCTTCAAGCAGCTGTTCACATCATTCCAATCATGATGACTAGTGAGCCTTACCCTGGATGGTGGGCGGAGTTATTTCACGCCTGGTCCTAGCACCGTGTTGTCCCTTGCCTGCTGCACGATAGCTTAGTGGGACGTGAACATAAGTATCAAGTACCAGGTGGCTGCTCTGAAGAACTCCTGGATTGGTGTCTGTGCCAGGAAAGTGGCCAAGGAGGCCTGGGCCCTGGTCGATTGCTCAGTCCCCAGGCCAGGGATGGGCACCTTAGCACACTCGTAACACACCCTGATCCACGCCGTTATCCAGGTAGATATGTGCTGCATAGAGACTGCGAGGTGGTACTGAAGACAGGGCTCTCAGTTCCAACACCCTTCTGGCTGAGGGGACGGCCACGAGGAACACCACTTTCCATGACAGGGTAAGGAGGGGGCCTGAGGCCATGGGCTCGAAGGGAGGACCCATCAGCCACCTGAGGACCAGGTTCACGTCCCGTTGAGGCATGGGGAGACATACCTGTGGGTAGAGCCTCTCCATGCTCTTCAGGAACCTTACTGTCATAGGGTGGCCAAAGGGGGTGACATCTTCAAAGGACTGATGGACAGTCGGGATAGCTGCCAGATGCACCTTCAGGGAGGCTATGGTCAGCCCCTCCATCTTCAGCAATAGGACGTACTCCAGAATGTCCTGGGTGAGGGCGGTCTCTGGCATGAGCCCCCATTCCCTGGCCCAGAGGGTAAAGCGTTTCCATTTGGCCCAGTATGTGGCCTGTGTGGAGGGCTTCCTGCTGCCTATCAGCACCTGTTGGACCTGGGCTGAGCAGGCTCGCTCTTCCCTGGTCAGCCATGGAGTTTCCATGCCATCAGGGGTAGCGGGCTCAGGTTGGGTATAGGACATACCCGTCTTCCTGCAATTGGAGGTCTTGCCTTCTCGGGGTGGGGGTGGGCATAGTGTGTGTGCTGTTGCAAGGTCACAGAACAGTGCTGGCGGGGTCACACTGGCACTATCAGTATCACATCCGCTTTGTCCCCCTGTGGGTCAGCGGGATCCGAGGGAATGCATATAGCAGAGGACACATCCAAGAGGGAACCTTGGCCCCTGCCCATGCAGGAACAGAACTGCGGGCACTTGCGGTTCTGCCACATTGCAAAGAGGTCTATCAAGGGATAACCCCACTGTCAGAAGATCAGATCCAAGATCTCTGGGCGTAGTGCCCACTCATGCTTTGGGAGGAACTGTTGGCTTAGCTTGTTTGCCTGATTGTTCTTCTCTTCCGGCAGGTGGCTGGTGACCAGGTGGAATGTGTGTCTTACTGCCAGGCCCCAGAGGTGTGTCCCCTCCATGCAGAGGGCTGAAGAGCGAGCATCATCCTGGCAGTTGATCTAAAACATTGCTGCCATGTTGTCAGTGAGGACTTGCACAACTCTGTCCCGGATCTGGTCGATGAAGAGCTGGCAGGCCAGGTGAACCGCTCTCAGCTCTTTGGCGTTAATGTGCAGGGAGGACTCCCGCATGGAACATCTTCCTTACATCCCTAGACCGGCGCTGATGTGTGCGCCCCATCCTAGATTTGAGGTGTCTGAAATCAGGGTCACTGAGGGTGTTAGGGCCTCGAAGGCATCCCCTTGGGCATGGCACGAGGGTCCTTCCACCACTGTAAGGAGTCGAGGACTGCAGGGGGGATCCTGACCTTGTGGTTCAGTGAGTGCTTGTATACCACTGCCCACCAGGACTGTGGGGGCTGCATTTTTGGTGTGCTAGCTGGACCACATATGTTGAGGCAGCCATGTGGCCCAAGAGGCAGAGGAAGGATCTTGCCATTGCCAGCAGTTGGAGCTGCACTTCTGTGACAAGGTTCAACCTAGTCTCGTTTTTGGATCTGGGGAGGGATGCCCTGGTTTTGACCGAGTCCAGTAGCGCCCCAATGAATTCTATCCTTTGAACCGTTTCTAATTTGGACATTTTCAGGTTCCCAGCCACTCGCACAGTAGCTATGTGCGTCGGACACTGTCTTGAGCCCGGTGGCGGGAACTGGCCCTGATCAGCCAGTCATCCAGGTAGGGAAATACATGGACCCCTGCCACCTTAGGTGGGCCGCTACAGTGGCCATGAACTTTGTGAAATCCCACGGGGCAAGGGAGACCGAAGGGGAGGGCCGAGCATTGGAAGTGCTGCTCCCCAACCAGGAAGCGGAGGCATCGTCTGAGTGAGGGGTGGATAGGGATATGAAAGTATGCATCTTTCAGATCGAGGGAGGTAAACCAGTCCCCAGGGTCTAGCAAGGGGAATAATGTGGGCCAGGGATTCAAAATTTTGCCCTTCTTAGGGATTTGTTTAGGCAGCACAGGTCCAGGATTGGCCTGAGGCCCCCTTTTGTCTTGGGGAACAGAAAGTAGTGTGAGTAGAAGTCTGGGCCCCTCTATTGTACTGGGACCTCCTGTACTGCACCCAAGATGAACATGGACTGGGCCTCCTGGGCCAAGAGCTGGGCATGGCCTGGGTTGCCCGGAGGAGCCCCGATGGACGGGGGTCTCCCTGGGGGTTTCTCTGTAACTGAAGAAGGTATCCCTGGGAGATAATGTCCAAGATCCAATGATACAAGGTGATTTTGGCCCACTGGTCTCGAAACCGTCTGAGGCAGTACCAGAAAGGGTAAATGTTCGTACGTAACTGGGACCGCAGTGCCTCCCCCTGAGCTCCTGTCAAAAGTGCCGCCCCTGGCTGCTGGGGCAGCAAGTTGAGCTGTGTTGTGATGTGGACGAGGGGCCCTGGTTGTTCCGTGAACATGGGAACCTGACCCTCTCTCTGTCTCTTTGTCTAAAGGGCCTCTGAAAGCTGAAGGCTTGCTGTTGCAAAGGCTACTGTAGCTGCTGCTGCAGGGGCTGAGGCCTGAAGGGGCATCTAGACAGCGCAGGAGTATACATCCCCAAGGAGCAGAGAGAGGGTCACCCTCGAATCTTTCAGGCCATGGTGTTTTTGTCTGTGCACACCACAAAGAGTGCTGGGCCTTCAAAGGGGAGGTCCTGTGTCACCGCCTGGGCCTGGGTCGGGAGACCTGAGCCCTGTAACCAGGCAGCCCTCCCAGGCTGAACGTAGGGCCAACCTGGCCGCCGCTTGGCCTTCTTCGAACAACGTGTCCAAGTCCGCCGCATGTTCCTGGGGTAGCAATTCCCTGAAGCGCCTCATGGACTCCCACAGGTTAAAGGGTAGCAGCCTAATAGGGCTTGCTGGTTTGCGATTCCAAACTGCATTGCTGAGCTGGAATAAACCTTTCTCCCAACAACGTCCAGTCTCTTGGCCTCTTTATTTTTTGGGGTCGGTGCAGGTTGGCCCTGTCTCTCTCTCTGGTTAACTGCTTCTGCGACCAGAGTGCCCGGGGTGGGGTGGCCGTAGAGGTAGCTGAACTTCTCTGCAGGCACAAAGTATTTCTTCTCCACACCCTTGGAGACTGGTGGGTTGGAGAAAGGAGTCTGCCAGATGGAGCACACGATTTTCATTACTCCATTGTGAACAGGCAGCACAACTCTGGACGGAGCTGATGCTGAGAGCACATTGAAGAGGGGGTCAGCCTCTTCTTGCATCTGCTCCGTCTGCAGGCCAAGCATCTCAGGAGCTCCTGGTGAGCTCCAAAATCATGTGTAGGGGATGCTGGCCCCTGGTGTAGGGCCTCTTCCGGGGAAGACGACGAATAGTACTGAGGCTCCACTTGGGACAGCCCCAAAGACCCTTCCCCTGTGTCCGACTCCTCCTCTGAGGTGCTAAAGTCACCCAGATGGGGGGTAGGGGGAGCTGATGGGTGCACTGGCTGGGAGTTACCCACCTGATTGCCCATGGGCCCCAATAAGGCCAATGGTCCACCCAGTCCTGCCGCAATGGTGCCAAAGGGAGGACAGGAGTAGGGTGAGGAATCCCCTGAGTTGGGAGCTGCCCTGTGGTTGAGGGGGAACTGTCCCTCCGGGAGCTGGGCAGGTCCAAGTGGCGCAGCTTTTTGTGCGGGGGGCTCCGGAGAGGATGGTGCGGAGTCCGACAAGTGGCACCTCCGATTCTGGCCTTGGAGCTGGTCCATGCCATGGGGAGAGAGGGCTGACTGGTCCTGTCTCTTATGGTGCTGCTTAGAGGTGGTACCCGAGGCCAACCGCGTCTTTTCTGCACCGTGGGGCACTCTTCAATCGATGATGGAAACGGCGATATGCAGCACTGGTGCCATTGGTGGACCTCCTCCAAAGAGGCCGACAGCTCAGGCATCCCTCAGTGCTGGTGTCGGGCTCTGGCTTCGTTGGAGGTGGTAGACCATGGGAGCGGGGGCTTGCCCGTGGGTGCGGTGCCAAGGAATGTCCTCCGATGGCGTCGGTGAGGTGGGTAACGGGGCCGATAGCTCCGGTCTCGACAGAAGGCACCTCCACTCCAGAGATCTTAATGGGGGTTTACCCCGGACACTGGCATCAGTGGATACAGTGATGTTGGCAGAGCTAACAGAGCCTTCACCGCATCAAATGCCTCCAGCGTAGATGGTATCGGCACTGGGTGGGTCACCTCCCTTTCTGGGGTTGGAGGGGGGCCTCCTGGCTCCCTTGCACCAGAGTGCCCTGTGGTTCTGGGCCGCACGGGGCCTCTCTCGGCCCTAGGCCGATGCTGGTCTTAAGGCCGCTTTAGTAAGGAGTGCCTGGACTCCCGCTCCTTTTGGGTACACAGTCAGAATGAACAGCAAATTCTGCATTTGTCTGTCCTGTGAGCTTCCCCCAGACATTGCAGACAATGTTCATGTGGGTCACTTACAGAAAAAGCCTTTCCAAAGGCCGCACAGGGCTTGAAACCCAAAAGGCGTGGCATGGCCGCAACGTGGAGCTCTGGGCAGCGTTCATCTGAGGCGGAGAAAAAACACGGTGAGGCCTAACTAACTGAAAACCTGACTAACTGGACCCTACTCTATCAGGAACAAAGAAGAAAAACGAGAAAGAACTACTAATGGAGACTAGAGAAGAACAGGTGAATCTCTCAGTAGAGAGCAAGGGTGTTCCAGCGACCGTCATGCGGGCAGAAAGAAGGAACTGAGAAGTGGTCGGGCCAGCAGCCCCAGATATACTCGGCGCAGAGGGGGCGGAGCCCAGGAGCGTGGGCTGCTGGCCGTACAGGGACAGGCTAGGGCAAAAAGCTTCCAGGCGACCGTGCACAGAGACACCAGGATTGGAATGTATGTGAGTAGCTGCTCAAAGAAGAATCATTCTGATTAAGATTTTTTAAAACTATAAAATCGTAATTTAATTTACTGTAGGTTCTTCATGAACAACAGAACTTTAGAAAAGAGAAACAGCTTTCCCTTTCCACAGCCAAAATAACACCAGCCTATACAGAACACAAAGGGAATTATGAATACTTCCCCATTTGCAGATACCTTGGTGTTAGAATTTCTTTGTACTGCAGTTTCTCCACTCGTGTGGCTGCTGCCATTGACAGAGGGATCACAATGTTATTGATGTCGTATGAACATTCCACTTTTCTCTTTTTTGAGGACTGCTGAAGCCACATGCAGAATGGAAAGGGAAAAAACCAGACAGAGCATTAGTGTCCACACCAAAGAACATTAAAATCCTAACATGAAAGAAAAGGCAACTTTCCCAGAACAGGAGGGGACATGTTATCTAGAGTTTAGAACAGCGGCGTAAGAAGGATTCCTTGTTGTTTTAACTTGTTCTTCCACCAACCTGCTGTGATAGTCCGGCCACATCAAGCAAACCCTATGGCTCAATTTATTCTTCTCTGAAGTGGGCATATTTACCTTCTTTATGTTGGTGTTGCCAATCCCAATATTTGTAAAGTGTTTTCAGATCAGTTAGGAGAACAAAGTATTATTTATTACTCAATTATACTTAGGTGAGCAAGTCTCCTCCCCCTCTCCTACAGTAGAATTTGACTTTGAGCCTGAAAAACTAAAATTTTCCTCTTCCTGTAAATCAGGCTTTTGGAAGCCCTCATACATCAATGTATGAAGAGGCAAAGAGCTTAAAGCCAGACTGAAGGTGTATCTATGATGCAAAAAAAAAAAAACCACCCCCCCCCCCCCCCCCAAACCCACCACAACAGCCTCGAGCCTCAGAACTGAGTCAGCTGAATTGGGCTACTGTGACTCATGCTACAGGGCTAAAAGTAATAGTGCAGACGTTCCTATTTGGGCTGAAGTTCAAGCTCTGAGACCCTCCCCCTCACTAGCCTGAGCAGGAACATCTACACTGCTATTTTTAGCCCTAAAGTATGGGCCCAAATCAGTTGATCTGGGCTGTGGTTTTGTTTTAAACAGCATGGACATACTTCAATACAACAGAAGCCAAAACTTAGATAGCATCGTGAGGAGCTCAGTATAAACACCTTTGACACCCAGATGGGAAGACTTGTCCTTAACATCCTTTTGAATTTGGTCTAAGAAGCTTCTGAAGATAATGTGCCACTCCAGAGCAGTCAAGGCTCACAGGGCCCACTTCCAACTCTATCCTAGACTGCAGTGGGGTGGGGAGTTCAGAAGCGTTTCCCCTGACATTCATGATAGAGTTACCTATAGAAGAAAGAGGGACCAGAAAGATGGACAGCTTATGGTAACAGGACTCCAAGCAAGTGAGCTAACAGTGTAAGTAAATGCTGAGAAATCATCTACAAATCCTTTGGATGTAGCAATGAAGCACGAGAGTGATCTGGAGCAGACAATGCAGGATGGAGACGGACCAGCCTTGATGAAACTATCTGGATAATAGGAACATAGTTCTGATTTGGGACTGCTCCATCTGCTTTGGTCAAACATGAGATACGTGGTGTTGGTGGCGGGAATAATTTCGTGGGAGGTAAGTAATAAATGTGACAATTGCTACTTCAAAGTCTCCTCATTTCAACATCAATCTCCCCATATTCAGAGAGGACTGGACAGAAGCCAGTCAACGTTTATCCCTTTTGGGCTTTTAAAAAGAGCTGCTGTGGATGTAGCATTTCCCCTTCCTGCCTCTCCAAAATGGTAAGCAAATACTAAAAAAAATTTCCTGTTGAATATTCTCTGTTCAGAGAAGTCCAGAATAAATCATTTCTCTCCTACTTAATCTGTTCCAAAGGGGTAGCCATGTTAGTCTAGGTCAGCCAAACAAACAAGGAGTCCTGTGGCACTTTTAAAGACTAACAAATTTATTTATCACATGGAACTTGTATGTAAATTCGACTCCGTTGCCTCAGGATTAAACAAGGACTACGAATTTTATTCTCGTTACAACAGGTGATTTGACCTCACCTTCCTCTATGTGCTGTTCCCCAGTGTTTGAATCCCAACACCTATTCTGATTTGCTGTTACCGCCTGACCTGATCCTATGTCATACACTCCCCTGCATTTAATTTCCTACCACTCTGTAACTTTCCTATCTTCAAAGCGTCTGACGAAGTGGGATTTTCTCCTACGAAAGCTCATGCAATTAATAAATCTGTTAGTCTTTAAAAGTGCCACAAGACTCTGTTGTCTAACTACCCTTGTAGAAGCTGCTCCTACTATCTAATCGAAATCTCCCTTGTTGCAGATACTTAGTGTCTCAATGGGTATGCAAAACAAGTGTTCACAGTCTGTTTGATAACAGCCCTTAACATATCTGAAGACTTAACAGGTCCCCTCCTCCCCCCTTGTCTTTTCTCAAGAGTAAACATCCTGAGTTTTTTAAACCTTTCCTCATATGTCAAATTTTCTACACCTTTATCATTTTTGTTGCTCTTATTTGGACTCTCTCCAGTTTGTTCACATCTTTCCTAAAGCGTGGTGCCCAGAACTGGATACACTACTCCAGCTGAGGCCTCACCTGGGCCGTAGAGCAGGACAATTAACTTTACAAACAAGATGGTCGTTAATAAACCCCCAAATCATATTTGCTTTTTTCAGAGCTGCATGCCACTGTTGACTCTCATTCAATTTGCGATCCACTATATAATGCCTATATCCTTTTCAGCAGTACTATCACATAGTTGGTTATACTTCATGTTGTATGGGTGTATTCAATGTTTCCTTCCTAAATGAAGTACTTTGCACTCGTTTTTCTTGACGGCATATTCTTAATATCAAATCTATAGACCACATACACTGGCCCTGATGGTATAGGAACCTTGGCCACTTTCTGAAGCACGTAGTTGCTACTGTCTGTTTAATGCCAAGATCTTTTTAAAAAAGGCCATTCTAGGCTGTCCCTGCAGCTTACTGGCAGGCAAGGACTCCCCCTCCCATAGCTTCGGCATGGGTATCCACATCCATTGGCACTGTCCAGGAATGTGGATGTTTGCCAGCTGCAATAAAAAACTGCTCCCTTTTTTAGATTTGTTTGACAAAGATTATATTTGGACTCACCATTGAATTACCAGTGGAAGGAAACTGGCTGGATGATGGGGCTGAAGGAGCGTCTAGGTACAAAGATGGTAAGTGATGCATCAGAGGACTATATCTGTGTGTCTGAGGACTGGAAACAAGCAAGCTGGGATTGTCTGATCCTTTAAGTAGTCTTTCCCCTTTAAACAATGAACCTGTTAATAAAAACACACGAATAGAGAACCCAAGTAAGAGTAATTTGTTCACAAGTCATTGCTGCTCCTGTCAGTCCACCAGAACTCAGCTGGGAAATGCAATCTACATTGTGGAACAAATGCTAAAATAAAAGAGAATGGGGTAAAATCTACAGTCAGAAACCTTAAATGAAATCCTCAGCACTGCACAGACTTAAAAACCTATTAACTGTGGAATTTATCTTTGCTGCTGTTTGCAATGACTGTAACTATCAAAAATGATAGGCTCCCCCCAGTGTGTCCAAAATGTGGCCACCAATATCTTCCTCAGATGAAGTGATCCCATCAGCCCCATCTTCGAATTACTTTTTTTTAGGTATCACATTCATTTTAAGACAATTTATCCTTCCTTTCAAAATCCTGTACAATACCATTCTGACCTACATCTCAGACCTCATCTCTAACTGTATCTCCCCTACCTTGCGTGTCAATGAGCTGTCTCCCCTCTTTCACTTGTTGCTTACATTTTTTTTTTGTTCTGTCAATATAAATGGAGCAGCCTTCCAATTCTAATTTGCCAAACTGCCACTCTCACTTCTTCATTCAAAACCTTCCTAAAGATCCACTTCTTCTGTGAGGCCCATAAGTAATAAATTAACAAACATTCGCTAAACTAAACTACTCTCCACTAATGCATCCTCCTTTCTATCAGCTTTAGATCATATACTCTTCAGGCCATGGACAATATTCTGTGTTTTGTAAAGCACCAATCACAGCTTGTGCTGTCTCTTAGCCAAATACAAATACCTGCCATAGTTCCTTCCATTCAAAGAGCTCAAAACACTGAGCCCCTGACACTACTACAAGGGGAGGAAGTGATATATAAAGATCTTTTCACCCACCATTGAAATGTGGCAGCTGATCAAATGATCTCAACCACATTACACGGGTTTAAGACAGAAAGTGAAGAATACTATCATAGCCAACTGAAACTGTACAGAAAAGCTAGTGTCCTCTCAATCATGAATCAAAGGAAGTGAATTATCAGAAAAATACTGGATGTGCATTTGCTACATAAGAGAAAGGTTCTCTTGGAAACCACTGGAGAAAAGTCAGAATTAATCTGTAAAGAGAAAGAACCAAAACAAGAGGTTTTCGGCAGCTGTTCTAAAGTATGCAGTAAAACCATGGAAACTGAGAGGATGCAAAACTGAGGTAGTTTATATTAAAATGCAATAGTTTGCCTTCTTTAGTATGCTCCTTACACCTGGAAAGGAGAGTCACTTCAGTGCTAACAGCAGCTCATTCTCAGTGCCTCTGGAACCAAATACTGGAAGGGTGACATCTATAGTCTTTGCAAGTAACCTCCTCACTCAAAGAGAAACAAACAGACTGGAAATAGCGGCTAGGTTCATTAACTATTGTTAAGACAATGCATGCACTATTCCCTTTTTATATAGCTGATGGCACAAAGCTGAGTGCACCTGGGATGTGCACCAAATGCCAAACCCCACACTGCCTGGTGCTGTATTTTCAGTATAAAGGTCTTTTCCTTGAATTTTCTGAGCTTTGTTCACGACAATTTACATCAACAACCGCAAAACAAACAAATATGTCAGAGTCAGCGGCTGTGGGCCCCATTACAAGAATGTCATGCTTATCTTTGGCTTGTGGGCTGTTTTCTGAAAGGACCGAGTATAAGAAAATACTCTTTTTAAAAACACATTAAAACACTCACCGTAGTACCTTAAACAATGGTGGGGTGCTATAACTGGTGTTTCATTCTTTCTAACATGGAACTGGTTTAGAGTTTTGGGCGTTTCCGTTAGCTTTCCTAAGAATTTCTATGGATTATTTTAGTATCCTGCACCTTTGTGGGCTAAAAGAAGCAGGAGCCTAGAAAAATAGAAAAGAGTACAAGAGGAGACAGTGAAGACCAACTGCAGCAGCTTTGAATACAACTGAAACAGAAATATTTGGCAAGGATTTGCCAGGCACTTTTGGCAGGTGGATATATACCTGCTTTGATTTAACACACAAGGATCAAGAAGTTGTTTTTCTTTGACTGACTTGTTAGTTCATTCTCCACAACACTGCCTGGGTTTCTGCAGGAGCCATTTATTTGGTTATTTAACCCACAAACAACCCTTTAGCTTTCCTGTGAGATGTTTGGAACTTCTGCAATTTGGGCAGAGTTTATTGCTACTTTCTCCAGCAATGACAGGAACTGATGGCTACATTGCAGGGTTGCACGTTGGTCACCTCTTAAAGCCTACATGTAAGGTTACACCCATCTCAGCTGAACTTACTGGATGCAGAGAGAGAAGGCAAGCCTAGCTTTGGGAAAGCGTTGTTGGTAAGATCTTGTGGCTTCTTTCCAAAATGAGACATCTTCAGAGCCTTGAGCTTCTGGTTCAGTCTGTGCTGCCTGTCCTCTCGTAGTAAGGTGCCAAGGTGCAAGTGAAGAGGCTTGCCTGAAAATAAAAACAACAGGTTATTCTAATACACACGAATCCTATGTCCCCACACAAACACCAGAGTTGCACCTGCCAGTACCGTTAAATTTTATACACAACCAAGTTACACTTGCAGCTAAGCAATTACAAATCCTGTCTCTTTTTAACCTTACAGCTCTTTGTCATGGATGATGTGATACACAAAGTTTAGCCTGAGAGTGTTGCAAAAACAATAGCCTCCCTGCAACAAAGAAGCTATTTGGGAAAATCCAATGCAAAGAATTTGGCATCCTGCATCAACGTATTCCCTCCCCAATTCTCAGCTTGTGCTGGCCTAACCCATTTCCAACTGCACTATCATTTCTTGATACAGGCTTGTATCATGGAGGTTTTAGCACCTCCTATTGCCTCTCTGCACTTACTGTAAAAAGCAATTATGACAAGGTACAACAGAAACCAACATCAAGCACCTCTGAATAAAACAGGTTACTACTAACCTTTTGTTCCTGTTGTTCTCTGAGATGCGTCGCTCATATCCATTCCAGATGTGCACCCAGCAAGCGGCATGCAGTTTGCTGGAAGGTTTTCCTCCAGTGGTACCTGAAGGGTCAGCTCTAGTGCAGCCTGGAGTCATGCCCTTGTGGCACCATATAAAGGGCCCTGCTGACCTTCCACCACTTCAATTCCTTCTTGTCAGTCGACCCCCATAGAGATGTAGGCTGATGGGTTTGTAATGGATAGGAGCAACACATCTTGAACAGTTACAGAAGATCAGTAACCATTTTTCCTTCGAGTACTTCCTCATTGATTCCAGGTAGGTGACTCCTCCCAAGGTAGACGGTAGGAGTAGGGGTTGAAGTTCAAAGACCCAAAGATGAAAGCAATGCTCTCCCAAAAGCATCACTGTCTCTGGTATGCTGGGTAATCGTGTAGTGAGCAGCAAAGGGTGTGATTGGATGACCATGTTGCTGCTCTACGAATGTCTTCCGCAGCATTCCTGATCCATGACACTTGTGCTCTGGTGGAATGGGCCCTTATTGCCGGGGAAGGCACCTTTGCCAACTTGTAACAAGCCCTGAGGCACGATGGAGCAAGGTTGCTCATCCCTCGCTGTCTCACACGGAGGGTGGCCACGCCCCCTCACTGTTTGGCCCTGGCAGATATCTGTACCCCAAGCTAGCAAGCCGTCTAAGGCTCCAGGCAGGGCAGGGTAAGCAAGCTATTGCCCTCCTGGGTTGTAATGGGGAGGAGGAAACGGGCCCACCCAACTCCACCACATCTCAGCCCAGGTCCCTATCCAGGGCAGAGGAGCCTGTCTTGGAATCAGCGGGGTCCCAACCACAACTTCTGACATAAAAAATGGCAACATCCATAAACCTGTGGGAGAACACTTCAACCTCCATGGACACTCAGTAGCTGACCTGAAAGTTGCCATACTTCAACAAAGAAACTACAAAAACAGACTTCAGCGTGAAACTGCAGAGCTGGAGCTGATTTACAAGCTTGACACAATCAGACTGGGCCTGAATAGGGACTTGGAATGGTTATCACACTACAAAAACTGATTGTTCTGTTCACACATTTATCTACAGGTGTGAATAGGCCCCATCTGCTCTCTGAACTGACTTTGCCTACACTTGCCTCCTCTATCCTGGCATGTGTATATACACATCTCCTCTGTGATTTCCACTTCATGCATCTGACCAAGTGGGTTATAGCCCACAAAAGCTTATGCCAAAGAAAATCTGTTAGTCTATAAGGTGCCACAGGACTCTCGTTATTTTAACCACAACATGCTGACTCCAGCCCTGGTGCCAAGGCCTTCCCTCTGGCCTACTTCCTACTCTCTTTCCCAATGGTAACTTATTGGCCAACTTGCCTTCGGTCTCATCAGGCTAATCGCACAGAGATAAGTTGCAGAACCCATCGACGTCGTCCAGAGGTTGGTAGGTCAGGTAGCTCGGTGGGACCGTTAGCATACGGCAGTTACTTCAGGTTCGGGCCCATCCAGGCTTCCTCCTCATCAGCAGCAGGCAACCCCTCCACATCACAGGGTCCAGGTGAGTTACAGGCTCCTCAGGACCCTGCGGGGCCAAAGGTGGCTCGGGACCCCACACGCTGATAGACTCTCTGCAGAGGTTGGGTCCTAGGCAGCAGACATCCATTCTGCAGGGGCGGGTCCCAGGCCGCAGGTAGCTCAGGAGGGAGAGGGGAGATGTCCTTCTCCTCCAGGAGTTTTGGCCAGACTGAACTCCTGGACTTCCCTTTTGTACTTCCTGTCCCATCCCATGACCTCTGGGATGATGGACAGGAGGCTTCCAGTGCTTCCCATCTGGGGGCAGTCCGTCCCTTGCTGTCTGTCATGAAGACTGGCTACGCCCTCTCAACTACACACAAAATAATGCACGACAAAATCCTTTTAGAAGAGACAGCTAGTCCTTTCATTCTATCTACTACTGCCACAAAGAGTGGCGCTGTTTTCTGGAATGGTTTGGTCCTTTCAACATAAAAGGATAAGAGACGTCTGACATCTAACGAATGCTGACTACGTTCCTGACTGTTTTGGGTAGAAAAAAGGAAGGAATATGTCCTGGTTTACATGGAACCAGTAAAACATCTTTGGAAAGAAAGCTGAGTCAAGACAAATTTGAATCTTACCCTTGAAGGAAGTTGTATAATGAGATTCTGAAATAAGTGCCTTGAGCTCAGATACCCTCCTGGTTGAGGTAAATGCCACCAGGAAGGACACATTCCAGGACAGATAGAGGAGTGAGCAAGTTGCCAGGGTCTCAAAGGGTGGTCCCATCAGTCTTGACAATATGAGGTTACGGTCCCACTGGGGAACTGGCTTGCAAAACTGAGGGTACAGTGTGTACAGGTTGTTCAGAAAAAGTCCAACTAACGATTAGTGATGACCAAGCATTTGCTATCCAGGGATGGAATGCCAAATGGCTGCCAATAAACCTTGTTGTTCCAGATGTAACAGATAGTCCAGGATAGTTGGAACTGATGCCACTGTATATGGAATGTCCTTCTGAGCTGCCCAAACAGAAAACATCTTCCACTTTCCTAGGTAAGTTGACCATGTGGAGGGTTTCCTGTTGCTAAGGAGGACCTCTCTAACTGATACAGTGCATGGAGCTTCCATGCTGTGAGGTGAAAAGACTGCAAATTGGGGTGCCGGAAGGTGGCATGCTCCTGAATGATCAGGTCCAGAAATAAAGACAGAGAGATCAGGGTTTATGCTGAGATGTGGAGATCATCGTATAACAGTGCTGATGAGGACAAATGTATTTCAATGATGTACCAAGGTTATCAAAACCACAGCGGAGTTTTCCTGCCAGATCTTCAAAAGGTCCTTGTGGATGAGCAGAGTGGGGGGGGAGGCGAAGAACAGATGAATTATCCATGGGGTAAGAAATGCGTCCGCAATGGATCCTGGGCTCTGATTCTGGAAGGAGCAGAACTGCAGACAGAACAGACACTTCCTATTGAGTCTCATGGTGAGAAAGTCTACATGGGGAACTCCCCACCAATGTAAGATGGTGCTCAACACATCTGGGCAGATCCACCACTCATGACTGACGGAAGTCCTGCTGAAGCTGTTGACCAACACATTCTGAACTCCAGGACGGTAGGATGCTTCCAGGCATATGGATCACGTGATATAGAAGTCCCACAGTCTGAGGGCTTCCTTGCATAGAGGAGAGAAGCGTGCTTTACCCTATCTGTTTATATAAAACATTGCTGTTGTATTGTCTGTCAAGACTGATACCCACTTGCCATCCAGGTGACCTTGGAAGGCCTGAAAGCCCAGATGTATGGCTTTCAGCATTCTTCTCTCGATGTGAAGTAGTAGTTCTGCATGGGACCAAAGACCTTGGGTCCTGAACTCCCCTCAAGGTGAACTCCCCAGCCCATCACCGAAGTGCCCATCACTAGGTACAATGTATTGAGAAAGGCACCTCTGCACATAGAAAGCCCAGGTTTGCATTGCCAATCTAGGGTTTCTAACATCAAAGGGACGAGAAAGACTACCCTGTCTGCGTTGTCTCAAGCTGGATGGTAAACTGAGGCTAACCATGCTTGTAGCGGCTGAGGCATAGTCTTGCATGCTGCTATGTGCTCCAGCAGTTTTGAGTTGTGGTGCTGAGGTAGCATTTTAAGTCCTATTTGAGGCTGTGGAGGGCCAGAAAGCAAGTTTCTGGGAGGGATGCCCTGGCCTGATCTGAGCCTAGCACTGTCCAGTTGAATTCTATCTGGGCAGGAGTTACAGTCAACTCCTGTTTGTTGATCATAAGAGACAACTTTTCAAAGGCAGATCACAGCAGACTCATGTCTACCTCTTCCTGTGCCCTGGTGCGTCCCTTGATCAGCCAGTTATCCAGGTAAGGATATTCATGTACCCTCCTCTTCCTCAGGAATGTTCTGATTGACACCAGTGTTTTGAGTCCTTTGACACCCAAACGATTGCATGGTGCCAGTCTCTCAGCCTCAATGTTGCGGTACAGGGCAGTGTCAGGCCCAGTGCCAGGATTGGAGCCTTCTGTAGGGCCGATTCCAAAAGTAATAACTTAAGTCTCTGGTTTCTTTCCTTTTTGGTCCTGGGAGAGAAGCCACTGCAGCTCTTACAACGATACCATTGGTATATCTCTTCCAAGCCCCTGAGGCAGGATGAGAGTATGGATAGGCTTCTTACAGGACCAGCAAGGCTTGAAGACAGGCATGCCGCACCCCCACAGCAGGGAAGGGAAAAGAATTCCGGAGCAGGCACTAACTATTCCTATCCAAAGAACTACCACTAACACTAATTATCAACTATTTACAAGTTCCAAAGGGGTAGTTCAGCAAAACAAACAAGGAGTCTGGTGGCACTTCCAGGGTGCGTCTACACTGGCAACTTAGGTCTACTTAAGGAGGCTTAAGTCGACCTAAACAAAGCCACGTCCACACTGGGCTTTTATTAAGTCAACTTAAGCATTTCCTTAAGTCGACTTAATAACACCGTGTTTTAAGTCGACTTAAGCCTTAAATCAATTTCTGAAGTCAACTTAAAGCCCATGTGGACTAGGGATTAGCACCTAAATTGACCTTATTAAGTCGACATAATAAAGTTGACAAGGAGCTATGTCTACACTAGAAAAGTTAAGTCGACTTTGTTAAGTTGACTTAACTTTTCTAGTGTAGACATAGCCTTAAAATTAACAAATTTATTTATTGAAGTACTCTGAGAAAACAATGGGGAAGAGCTTCCAAAGCAAGAGAAGTGATTTTCCAGTAATAGTCATGAGTAGTAAGAAGGAACTGAAGAGGAAGAGAATCAGCAGGGCACCTTTAAACAGCGCCATGAGGGTATGCCTCCAGGAGGCACTAAAGCCATCCTTATGGGACCACTACAGGAAAACCTTCCAGCAAACCGTGCACATGGCGCGCGCACACACAGAACTGACATGAACAAGCACTCAAAGAACTGATACTTTCACCCTGGCACTTTGAGGAAAAGTACACCCTCCTAGTTGCTTCGCCTGCCTGTAAGCACCCCGACTAGCACCTTGGCCTTGCAGTTGCCAAAACATCTTGCAAAGAAAGAACAGTTACTTATTCTACAGTAACTGTGATTCTTCGAGATGTGTTCCACACATGGATTCTACTTCTGGTGCACATGTGCCTTATGTGCACAAGACAGATTCTTTTGGAGTTTGCTGGGGCCACTGCTGTTTTCTAGATCAATTGTTTTCAAACTTTTTTCCTCAGGACCCAGTTAAAAAAAAATAATTTATGAGCAATGCATTCCAGTTTTTCAGCAGCAGCGGCAAAAATGCACCACAGCCCAGTACCTGAGGGTCTGCGACCCAGTACTTAGGTCACGACCTGTGGTTTGAAAACCACCATCCTAGATACCCTCTCACTCCCCGTAGCCAAGGGCACAGAGGAATAGGGGTGCTCACAATAACCCTTCAGTTAGATTTGCTGACAGGAGGCTGATGCAGAGCATGCAGCAGAGCATCTGTCCCTGGAACCTCCCTATCTCTTCCTCAGGGGCTCTGCTGATCTCTGCTGGTGTGGGGAGCATGGACATCTGTTTTGGCTAGTTTGGGTGCAAAAACATTGGTATCAGAGTAGCATGAGCAGGGTCCTCAAGCAGTGCCAAGTTTGTTCAGTGACCTGCCTGGGCCAAGCTGTCAGCAGGACCCTGGTTCAGAACTTGAACTGCCTCCTGCTTTGGACTACTCTGCATCAGCAAGGGAAAATCTGTGTCTCCAGTCCATCAGAGCAGTGCTCCTTGCTCCCTCTCTCCTCAGAAAATTGCATTCAGGAAGGTTTGGTGGCAACTCTGACTCTGTAGTCAACAAATAGGAGTTTCTTGAAGCTGCTGGTGAGCCCCTGGGTTACTGGTCTGATAAGTTTCTCACCTCAGGTTTGGAGAAAGCCTTCATGGACCTCTTCAGGAGGAACACTTTTAGATTGAATTCCATTGCTTTTGGTGTCTTCTTTGAAAAGGACCAACATGTGGTGTATTTATCTGGTGTATGTTCTTCAGAGAGGCAGAAGTCTTTTTTAAGTGTCTGTCACTAATATGGAAAGTTGCCTTGTGGACGGACAGGATTTAAATCCTGGGATTTTGATTCTGCCATGTCCAGGGTCCCCACTGTTGGGAGCCCTTCAGAATTAAAGAGCCTTCCTTATTTTATTTTAGCCAGTGGTTTTAAACTATGCTAACTAAATTATACTAAGGAATTCTAAATGAAGAGCAAAATTATCACACAGTGCCCAGAGATGCAGACACTCTGTCTCTTCTCTAATGGAAATGAAGGTTAATTATGGCTGCCATATCCTTTATGCCCTCGGCTATCAGGAGTAACAGGGCATTCCAAACACACACTGCTATTCAGACAGAATCCAGCCTTAGGCGGACAGGCACCAGAACTGAATACATGTGGACAATCCCTTGAAAAATAATCCTAACTACATTTCCTCCAAACCCACCGACTAGCTATCCCCTAAAACAGATAGTCTTGTTTTCCTTTCCGAATTGTAGGAGTTCCCTCTTCCCAGTTCTTTCCTTCACAAGCATCTGTCTTTGTATACCCACGTGTTGTGGTGAAACCTACCTAAGTGTCCTTTCCAAGACTCCAGTCCTGACCTAACATGGAATACCCCCAGGTTCCAGGAATCCAGTGTCCCTACAGATACATTTTAATAGTAATAAATATACTACAGACAGTCTAACAGGGTATACAAAATCAAACAATTCCTGAGCCTCCAATGTTCTGTCAATGTACTCTGACTGTCACTAGCTGGAACCAATCAATCACATATCAAGTAATGAGAAAGTCACAGCTGAGGCCTCGTTTATGAGAACCTTCAAAACAAATCTTTTTGTCAACCCTGGAAGAATATTTTCTCCCTAAATACATTTTGAGCAGAGCACTGCTTGAAAGACTAGCACTGAAATGAGTTTTAATAATTTTTTAGTAGATTTCCTGTTGTTGATAATCCCTCCTAAAGAGCTAGCATTTGTTTCCTTACCAGGATATTCTTCTCTTTTGTGCATGTATGCTAATTTATTACTTTAGTGTTACTCTAAAAGGGCTGAGACTATCCCCCGTTTATTTGTTGTTGCAAGTCCATGCAAACAATGGTTACTTTATGAGAACTTTTTTAAAATACACAAACAGCAGCAAACATTGCTAACAGACACAAGAAAAAAATTAGATTAAGATTTGGTCTAGTTTTCTAAGTTCCCCTTTTAAAGATCCTGTATTTTCCTTAGAAAGGATCTGGGACTTTTTCCATAGAAAATTAAGCAGTAGCAAAGAGAGATCTTTCTGTCCAGGAGGAACACTCCAGAGAGGGCTATAAGGGCACAGCCAATAACATTATATAGAATAGATATCCGTGCCTTCTGTTCAGATCAAGATGAAGCACTGTCGTCTCCATTGACTGCATCTTCATATTAAAGATAAGGGGAATTAGGCTCACGCTACAGAACTTCATGGGAAGCCTCTGGCTTGCCCCAGCGTACATACTGCACTAAATTTCAGTTTAGTATATTTTGAACATTCTTGCCTGTAAGTGGAAGAAGAAGCAGGGCACCTGCAGAATCTATTTATACTAAGAACATGAAATCTACTCACCATGAGAGAATGACAATATGGGATGGAAACCAGAATCCAGCAGTGCTATACGCTCTTCTAAAGACATAGTGTCAGGGTCTATGGCCTGGATAGAAGTTTTACAACCACACAGGATGCAAGTGCTGGGCCATTCACAGCTACACTTCATGGTGAGAGGTTTCTGTGGCTAGAAGGGAAAATAAAAATCAACTATCTACAAAGCAAAAAACCCACCAGTATTTTCTTGAATTTAAGAAGGCATGCTGAAGTTGAGATCCAATGTTTCCAGGGCCTGATTTCTACAGACAAACACTACCTTTCATGCCCAAGGAAACTTTCAAAAAGAAAATATTTAGATAAGTTTTGAAAACTATGACTAACACTGGTTTTGTGGTATGGACCATCTCCAGTGAACCAATGGAAGAATAAATCAGATACAGACATACACAGTGCACAGTCTGCAGCTGTAACAGCCTGTATGCAGGACTTAACAAGGAATACAATCATCTCTTTCTCGCAAGTACTCTCCCTGCTCCAGGATCCCACTCTTCCCCTTTAAACAAATCATCTTCACGAGTTCAAGACTAGAAATCTCCTTGTAGCTGAAGGTAAAATTGAATTACAGTTGTATCTGGCGATTATAGTTAGACCAATCTAACATGGTACTATTTTAAAGGGACAACTCAAAAATCCATTATATAAAAGTTAAACTTTTTCTGACATTTCCAAGTGAGTGTAGCTTGTTTCTTTCATTGATAATATTTGATGTACTAAATGACTTCCTCTGATCATATGTTGTGGTCTGCAAGCAGAATAAACCAGAAGAGGGAGCACTGCCCAGAGCAACCTTTCTTACTGCCCTGATAAAAAGATTGAGCCACGTTGGCTTTGTGCTAACAAATGATGAGGACAAAGCCTAGAAGGAGAAGAAATTGAATTTTCATGCTTCTTAAAGACTATTCCAAGCAACAGAAATTAACAAGTTATATACAGAAAAAGGGGAAATAAAGCAATCAAATAAGTCTCATCAATGTGAGAAAACTGGGTCTTACAAGAAACATCTTACACTGAGCTGGAAACACTCTAAGCTAAAGGTACGTGGTGGGAAACTCGAAGTACATCAGTACATAAACTAAAATCATAGTTACACTATCACTGCTCTGAGCACGACTGGGATTCAGGAACTCTGGCTTTAATTCCAGCTCCGAGAGACTCCTGTGGCCTTGAGCAAGTCATTGTCTAAGTTTTGGTTTCCCTGTTCGTAAAATGAGAATACCGACCCTCCGAGGGATGTCCGTAATGTGCTTAGAGATCCTTGGGGTGAAGAGGACACTCCTTTGAGTTTTACTTAATGAAAATGCAGGATAGGTTGTATTTTAGCAGCCACGTGGCTAAACTCACAAAGTTTGCACTTACCTTCTTGCTAAGGTGAAACACAGCGTTAGTTCGGACCAGCTTGCGTTTCTTGTATCTGCTTATGGGGCGGATTCTAGCTGCAACACAGCTGTTGTCTGGCACAGAGGGTACAGCAGCCAGGCTAGCCAATTGTTTCTGTTTGAGAATCTCCTGAGCATCCAAACTGGCCAGAGAGCTGCTGTTGGAGTGGCTTAAGTGCAAACTACAACCGAAGAAAGAAATCAGACAGTGAGCCTCATGCAGAACAAGAGGCAAAATGTAATACTTCATTCTGACGGCTGGGCTGACTGATCATTTCCTGCTATCTTCTTAAGCAGTTAATGATTTTTCCCAGTTTGACTCCTCACTCCAGCTATGCCCCTGATTAACTTAGCCTCTGACCGTTCTTTCAGGGAGAAAGATTCACAGCTGCTCATGCATCTGGATGGAAAGGAATACTAATGGTCATACAATCATAAAGATGTAGGGCTTGGAAGGATCTTGAGAAATCAAGTCCAGCCCTGCTGCATTGTGGCTAGATCACGTAACCTAAACCAACCATCCCTGACAGGTATTTGTCCAACCTGGACAAACTACACAGTTACAATTGTGTCGAACTGTTGATTCCAGATGTGGATCTTTCAGTGTCCATATCCGGACCCATCAGTGAAAGTCGCCATTCACTGAAACCAGCCGCTACCTACACAACTGGCCACATCTGGAATGCTAGGGACCAGCACTCCAAGTACAGGTGCTGCTGACTCCTCACTGATGGAGAAGGAACGAAGGCTGGAGACATAATTCTTGAACTGTGGGACCCAGGACAAGGGAGGATTTCCCCCATATAAGATGGGGAGCGAGTGGGGCTGAGAAAACCATCCTAACTAAATACTAAACTAAGTATAACTACTGAGCTCAAATATAAAAAGTTTTTACAATGGGTTTACTTTGCCGGTTATGCGTGGAGTGAAGGAGAGGACATGATTTCGACTCAGGCAACATAGTGATAAGAAGGAACTTGAGAGGCATCAACCCACATTCCCTCTTACACCCTCAGCCGGGAGCACAACAGAAGCTACTATGCATGTGCTGTTCAGTGGACAGTGCTTTGAACCGTTTCCAGACTTGGGCCCATGCCATGCACACGTACCAGTACCATACAGACCGGCACTCCAACTACTGATTTATTTTACCTGGGATTTAAAGAATTACTGATTTATTCAAATCTGGGATTATAAACTAAGCAATGTCTGCAGACACAAGAATCTGTGTTAAAAGCAAACAGACATATCTATGCAGCAAGATATTACACTCGGATACATTAAAGGAGCATTATTAAGGTTACAAAGTCAAGCACTCTAAAAAGACAGGAAATGCCAGAATGACGGTTGCCAGTGGTTTTTTTCTCTTGAGTTTTAATCAATTCACTGATGGGCTTTGTGGCAGAAGTGAGGTTTCGTGGAGGATCTGAATGACATCAGGTAACTTGGAGAACAGGTTCCAGGACAGCATTTCTGGTATCATGGCCAACACGGAAGAAGGTAAAGATATGTCTGAGAAAGCAAAGTGGGATATCAAGGAAAGAGAGCTGTTTGTGGTACAAGAGGGGATGGTGGAACATTAAGAGAGGCAGGCTGGAAATGCTCTCTATTTTAGCAAGTTCAGGCTGTTAAATGTATCCTGGCCAAACCTCAGCACAGATAATTATTCCCAGTATCCTGTCTTCCAGCAGTGGTCAATGCCAGGTGGTTCAGAGGGAATGAATAGTACAGGTGTCATCAAAGTGACCCATCCCATCAGCCATTCCCAGCCCCTGGGAAACAACAATCCCTGCCTATCCTGGCTAACAGCCATTGATGGACCTGTCCTACATGAACTCACCTCGTTCTTTTTTGGGCCCCATTAAAGCTTTGGCCTTTACTACACCCTCTGGTAAGGAGCTCCACGGACTGACAGAGACAAGGTGGCCTGGACCAAACAGTGCTAGATAGAGGCTCTAATCCAATCCAGGACCCAGGTATGGTAAATCCAGTTTTTGACAAGCCTTTATAGTATTCACAGATGTCTCAGACACAGGACTGGGTGCAAGGAGGACTGGCAGAGAGCCGGGAAAGTATCCTGTACCCGAGACCTTTGAGACCAGGCATCTGAGACAGTCCCCTTCCCACCAGGATTTGTTCACAGCACGCTACAGCCCAGGCTTAAGGAGGTTCCTTTCTAGTCTTCCCTACCCTGTCACTGAGCCCACAGGGGCAGGCCCTTTCTCTCCTTCTACTACCTCCATGACCAAATCCCTGCCAGGCCCTCTGCCTCCGAACCAAAGTAAATTTCTTCCCAGACTTCGTGCTTTTCTCTGCTGCCAACACAGGATTAACTGCATGAAAGTAGTAACTGCCAACCCTCCAGAGAAGTGGAGAGGAGAAAATGTGAAGAAATTCCCAGACATGGGGAGGAGAAGGAGGGGAGAGGGAATGAGCAAGTGCTATATTTAAGAGGGAAGGTGGATGGGATTGATTCCCAACGTGGAGCAGCAGATAGGAAACATTCGTAAAAAACTGTGCATGCAGGTGGCAAGTGTACAAGCAGGGAAGATAAGGTAGAAGAGAAGAGACTTTTCATGGAAAAATGCTCACAGAGATAAGTTAGTAGACAACAGACAGGTTTCACAGATGCATTTACTTCTTTTTTTAAAAAATCGGCCTTTAAAATGCCATATTTAAAACTTTGCTAGGGAAGAGGTTCATTCTGAATTGTACAGACCAAATTTGCCTCTTGCCTGTGAACTTTTCACTCCCAGCCCAGGGATTTGGGCAAATGGCTAACTTGGCTCTCACCAAAGAATAAAATGACTGGAGAATTAGTGAAATCAATGACATCACAAAAAGACACACTTGAGTGGCTGAGAGAAGATGCTTCTACTCTACTTCCAAGTTTTATTGTTTTAACTCCCATGTCTAATGAACTCTTGTTTGGAAGGGTGTCTGTTAAACATTCAATACCCTTTCCCCACTGCTTTAATTAAGTTATGAGAGCTCACAACAGCCCAAAGCCCAAAAGGTTAATCAGTAACACTAGGGAAGACAGGATTGATTTCTGATTTTCAGTGGCTGAAATGCAAACAGAAAAAAATTTCTTTAAAAGGCTTTCTTTATACACGATAAAAATGGAAAAAGGTCATAAATCCAGTTTTAAGGGGGAAAAAACAAAGATTAGATGCTGATGTAGTCTGCATTTGGATTTGTGGGAAACACTGGCCATTCATATATTAAAAGACGACAGAGCTACACATAGCATTTTGCAACAAATATTTTGCAGAATACGCCACATTATATGCTTCTTTTAGTTGTAAAATGTAGATCACAATAAATAAGCTAGTGTCTATCTTCAAAACTATTTCCTTCCCATCTGGCATATATATTTATTTTGGTTCCTTACATCATGAATTTTATTTAAAGAAAGAAGGTCCACCTATGATCACACTCTCAGCAATTAACACCAGTGCTTTAATTATGAAAATCACTCAGAATAATCCCAAATATGAGACTAATCAATCTATAAGAAAAGGAGAACTAACCAGTTAATTTTTCCGTTGACTTGGCGGGGTGACGTGCAGGCTTTTGGGGGTCTTGGAGACCCACTGATGGGGGTACAGGAGGGACTTTGATAGATAGGGTTTCTTAAAGAATGCGTAAGATGAGAACTCTGCAAGAGAAAAATAAAATCTCAAACTTAGGATAGCTTGTTGAAAGAACAAACTTGAAGAGAGATGGGGGAAATGTAATCAATCTAAGCAGCATTTTGTGATTAAAATAATGCGCAGCGGTCCCAATGGAACTATTATTTACAGTTTCTTTCCATCCACTTAGATTCAATGATCAAAGAAAGATTCTCCAAATCACCCCACGTCAGTGATTTTAAATTGCATTCTTAGATGTCACAAAAAGTTGTGAAATACAATTTCTAGTCCTCTGATCTAAACTCTGGAGACCCCTTTCAGTTCCTGCCACTCTTACTTGAGTTATTCTGCCTTACCAACTAGAAATACAAACAGCTTTGGAATAGCAGAATTTTCATTTCATACAAACCTTTAGCTACATGCTAGCATCAATCCAGGATTTCAAATGGGCTATGGGCATGTTTATATACTTACTGGACATGCTTCTGAAACGCTGTAAAAAGATTCTAGACTCTGACATTAAGCTTTCATACCTAAAGCTTGATTTGCGCATGTGTTCACACTTTTATGTGAATTAAGTGCTAGTGAACAATATGGTTGCTCATCTTGTGTAATAACTGTGGTTCTTCAAGGTCTGTGTCCCTATGGATGCTCCACAACAGGTGTGAATGTGCTTCTCGAGCCCTTGATTAGAGATGTCCCGTTAGCAGTGTCCCTTCAACTCGCAAAGGCACTCTATACAATCTTGCACCAAGATGCTGGGGTTTACAGAGCTGTACAGGCAAACTATCCTCAGTTCTTTCTCTATCTGAATGTCCAACAAGAACAGTTCAAAGCAGAGCGAAACCCCCAGAGGGACACATGTAACCTTTGGGTGGGCTAAAATTCATTTAATAGCCCCTTCTCCAGTGCCTTAAACAGAAATCAATCCCCTACCCCTAGGGAGAAGCATCTGGAGACCCAAGAATCCAGTCTGTACGGGACTCACAGCAAAGACTGCTCAGAGTTACCACCCCACATTAAAATACTACTAAAAACAAACATAACAATGAACTTTATTAATTACTAACCAAATGAACCTTATCCTAAGTAAATAAAATACATTTAAACAGAACAATCCCTACAGAAACCCTGCAAGAAAGATACCCAAGTCCCGAAGTCCAGGTGGAGTTCACCCAACTCTCAGCTACAGTCTTTGTTCAAGTCTAGAGGCTTGAGTGGCAAGAAATAGCTGCCCTCTTCTTCTTTCTTTGCAGGAATCTTCTGTACAATTTCACGCAGGCTTTTCCTTCTCCTTTGGAACCAGCGCCATCTGGTCAGCTCACTGGTTAACCAGCCCTCAGTCCCATTTGCATGTGCCCAAAGTCTGCTGCAGATGACTCCATAGGAGGGAGAAAACATCTTGTTGTTCACTCCTGGCTCAGCTTCTCTCCTGAAAACTGAGCACATGGGCTCTTCTCAAACCAGCTCCTGCCTGCTGTCCGAACAGACTGCTGCTCTCATGTGATCTGACTGACCACACATCACACCAGCAGGGCATCCTGTGGATTATGCCTAAAATGCTACCACTCCCAGCTTCCAGAAGTTTCTGGTTATGGGTAGCTAATCTGCCCAGCAACAGTAACCCACCCTCAGTAGGTCTCTTAAAGAGAGCCTTTTTTAGGCATATGGGTTACACACATCTCAAAAAACCTAAAATTACTGAACATACTGAGGGGGCGTGGCCCCACTGGAGTTGAACAGGGAAGAAAGGCCCACCCCTCTGAAAGAGCAGAGTCAGAACCATCCTGTCCACCATACCGGAAGTCAGTGGGCAGAGCAGGAAGTATAAAGGGAGAGCCCTGGAGCTCAATCTGGGCCCAGCAGCCAGAGGTGAAGGATGTCTCTCTTCTCTGTCAAGAGCCTCAGCTGGACCACAACCCTGCTGAGAAGCTGCCTGCAGCCCGGACAATCTGCCAGAGCTGCCCACCACTGCTGACCTAGAAGAATTTCCTGCAGCCTGGGGTTCCAAGGAACCACCGGAGCTGCCTGCTGCTGGTGACCTGGAGGCACTGCTAGCCACCTACAACTGGGAGAAGATCCTGCCTGGGTGTGACTTGGAGGAGCTGCCATCCACTGACAGCCCCAAGGTGTTTCCAGATCTGCCACCAGCTGATGAAGCAGAGGGGCTATGTAACCTGCCCCTGGCACAGTACCCCAAAGAGGACAAGGGTGGCCCAACAGATCAGGCAGCACAAGATGAGGGGGAGGAAGTAGCCCACGGGAGATGGATGATTGTCCAGTGGTTTGACAGCCTGCAGCCATGTTGGCACGTTACAGCTGGAGCCCCGCAGACCCAATGACAGACTGCTCTGCACCTGATAAGGACCTGGTCTGGGATGCAGTGGAATCGGGAGGCCAGCACCCTCTTTCTCCCTTCCCACACCACCTGTGGGATGGTTGCCTGATCCTGGCCTGTAAACCCTGCTCAGCATCCATATACTGTTTGTTCGCCCTGCTCAGGGCCCATGGACTGGTCTGCTCTGCCCACTGGAGGGCTGGGGTCCTTTTAATTGCTGACTTGCCCTGCAGAGGGCTAGAGCCTGCTTGCCTGCTGTGCCGGGCGGAGGGCCAGAACCTACAGACTGCTGACTCGTCCTGCAGAGGGCTAGAAGCAGCCTACACTCCCCAGCCTACTCAAGGGCTTGGGGAAATAGATGGTGTATTTGCCCTGTCTGGGGCCAGAGACTGTACACCCTGGTAACCTGCAGAAAGGGCCTGTTTCCCAGGCCTACCACTAATTCCCCATTTGATAAGTCTCCAGCCAGAGTGCAGTAGCAAGGGGGTACGGTGTCCCTCCCAGATGAGCAGGGAGGGAAGGCCTGACGCTCTACACTGCACAAGGTGAGTAACCTTTTCTTCTTCCTTGACTAGTATCCCTATGGCTGCTCCACTTCAGGTGACTCTTGAGCAATACCCTCACAGGGAGGAGGGTGCTTCGGGATCAAGTCCAAGACTGAAGATGGTATAGAAGATCCAAGTATCGCATCCTATCTAACAGTATTGACCAAGCACAGTGTTTAGAAAAGGTATGCACTGAAGCCCATGTAGCAGATCTGCATATCTCAGACACTGGTGTTTTTTGGAGTAATGCTGTGGAGGCTGCTTATGATCTTGTGTGCTATAATCCTGCAGGGGGCAAAGCACCAGCTTTATCATAGCAGGCAGTAATCAGCCAGAGATCCACCTTGACAGCTTCTGTGAGGAGACTGTGGACTCCTTTGATCTTTCTGCGATGGAGACAGAACATCGAGGACGGTGATTTCCAAAATTACTTTGTCCTGTCTAGATAAAACTCGCTGTACCTGTAACGTCTCTCTTCTGAGATGGCCAACAATGAGACCTATGAGTATCAAGTGGGGTGGTGTTTTGGCCTAAAACCACAAACTCATTTTACAAAAGCCAGTGAAATGGCATCTGATGGAACTCACTCTTATAATAGAATAATAGGGATGGAAGGGACCTCACAAGGTCATCTAGTCCAACCCCCTGCTAAAAAGCAGGACCACTCCCCCTAAATCACCCCAGCCAGGGTTTTGTCTAACCAAGCCTTAAAAATCTCCAAAGATGGAGATTCTACCACCTCCCTAGATAGCCCATTCCAATGCTTCACCACCCTCCTAGTGAGAAAGTTTTTCCTAATATCCAACCTTGACCTCCCCAGCTGTAATTTGAAACCATTGCTCCTTGTTCTGTCCTCTGTTACCCTCGAGAACAGCCTAGCTCCCTCCTCTTTCGAGCAACCCTTCAAGTAGTTGAAGGTTGCTATCAAATCTCCCCTCAGTCTTCTCTTCTGTAGACTAAATAAGCCGAGTTCCTTCAGTCTCTCCTCATAAGTCATGTGCCCCAGCCCCCTAATCATTTTTGTTGCCCTCCTCTGGACTCTTTCTAATTTGTCCACATCCTTTCTGTAGTGGGGAGCCCAAAACTGGACACAGTATTCCAGATGCGGCCTGACCAGTGTCGAATAGAGGGGAATTATCACATCCCTCGATCTGCTGGCAATACTCCTACTGATGCAGCCTAATATGCCATTGGCCTTTTTCGCAACAAGGGCACACTGTTGGCTCATATTCATCTTCCCGTCCACCATAACCCGCAGGTCCTTTTCTACAGCGCTGCTACTTAGCCGATCGGTCCCCAGCCTGTAGCAGTGCATGGGATTTTTCCGTCCTAAGTGCAGGACTTTGCACTTGTCTTTGTTGAACCTCATGAGGTTTCTTTCGGCCCAGTGTTCCAATTTGTCCAAGTCTCCCTGGATCCTGTCCCTGCCCTCCAGAGTATCTACCATTCCCCCCAACTTGGTGTCATCCGCAAACTTACTAAGCACCCAGTCTATTCCATCATCAAGATCATTAATGAAGATGTTGAATAGAACCGGCCCCAGGACCGACCCCTGGGGCACTCCACCCGTTACCAGTTGCCAACCAGACATTGAGCCATTGATTCCTACCCGCTGAGCCCGTTGATCTAACCAGTTTTCGATCCACCTTACGGTCCACTCGTCCAACCCATACTTCCTTAACTTGCCGATGAGAATGCTGTGGGAAACCGTATCAAAAGCCTTGCTAAAGTCAAGATATACCACGTCAACGGCTCTTCCCGCATCCATAAATCCAGTCATCTCATCATAGAAGGAAATCAGGTTGGTCAGGCACGATTTGCCCTTGGTGAATCCATGTTGACTGTTCCTGATCACTCTATTTTCCTCCAAGTGTTTCAGGATGGATTCCTTGAGGACCTGCTCCATGATTTTCCCAGGGATTGAGGTGAGGCTGACCGGTCTGTAGTTCCCCGGATCCTCCTTTTTCCCTTTCTTAAAGATAGGTACTATATTTGCCTTTTTCCAATCCTCCGGGACCACCCCTGTTCGCCACGAGTTCTCAAAGATAATGGCCAGCGGCTCTGCAATCACTTCCCCCAACTCCCTCAGCACCCTCGGATGCAGTTCATCCGGCCCCATGGACTTGTGCACATCCAATTTCATTAAGTGTTCCCTAACCTGACTTTCCATCACCGAGGGCCGCTCTTCTCTCCATTCCGCGTTACCCCGTGTAGTAGCCTGGGAGCTGGCCCGCCCTGTGAAGACTGAAGTAAAAAAAGCATTGAGCTTTTCCGCATCATCCTCCACGAGGATGCCTGCCCCATTCAGTAAGGGACCTACACCACCTCTGATCCTTTTCTTGTTGCTGATATACTTATAGAACCCCTTTCTGTTATCCTTCACATCTCTTGCTAGCTGCAACTCCAATTGTCCTTTGGCCTTTCTGATTTGATCCCTGCAGTCCCGAGCAATATCTTTATACGCTTCCCTTGTCATCTGTCCAAGCTTCCACTTCTTGTAAGCTTCCCTTTTATGTTTCAGCTCCCCGCAGAATTCCCTGCTAAGCCACGCTGGTCGCCGTCCACATTTGCTGTTCTTTCTGCACATCGGAATGTTATCTTCCTGTGCCTTTAACAGGGTTTCTTTAAAATACAGCCAGCTGTCTTGGACACCTTTCCCCTTCAGATCAGCCTCCCACGGGACCCTGCCCATCAGCTCCCTAAGGGAGCCAAAATCTGCTTTTCTGAAGTTCAGGGTGTGTGTTCTGCTTCTTTCCTTCCTTCCATTGATCAGGATCCTGAACTCTACCATCTCATGGTCGCTGCTGCCCAGGTTGCCATTTATTTCTACTTCCCCGATCAATTCTTCTCTGTTTGTGAGCAATAGGTCTAGAGGTGAAAGATGTTTTCACACAGGCTATGACACAATCTAGCAGGGAGTTTTCTTCCAGATAGTTTTTTTTTTAAAATATACATTCACTCAATTGCCAAGAAATGTACAATAGAGACTATTGTGGTCAGATACTATAAACAATGGTATGGCTGTCCCTTAGTATGCAATTAACCTACATAATATTTAAGAAGCTTCATTGTAATGGTATAAATAAACCACTAAAAATGGTGGAATACTTTCAGTTATTTGCTGCTTCTATGATCTCCCCGTTCTATAATATTCTACAGTAAGACAAATGCTGGCATTTTATGTGGGATGTTGAAAATAAGAGAAGTAAGGATCTTTTTGCGTATGTCACTGCAGACCTGGAAAACAATGTAGCCCTTTTTAGAAGAGGATAGAAAGAGGTATTTTGTGAATTTGATTAGATTTATATCACTCATTCTTGGAACACTCAGGGAGAGAAGCAGCAGGAAACGAGGCAAATTTTTCACCTTCACACCAGTGTTGTTTGTGCTAATGCACAAAAAGAAACTCACATGGCTTGTATAAGTAGTGTGTAAATCTACACAACATCCAAAACATTTGTCATCTTTTAACTTCAAGCACCATTGAACTACCAACATCTGAATCTCTTCTATTCTATAGAGTCTGCTACAACTAATTTGATCCATCATTTCACATAGCCAGGACAGTACATTTAGATAGTTTCCACTTCTAGTAGAAGACTTTTCAGAATTTCACAAATATGAAGCCTCAGCACCCAACAGGAAAAAGTAGCATCACCCTATTGTTAAAATATATTTTGGCTAACTTCTGAAGGTTCCCCACACAAGAGCCAAGAAATCTTTGTTTTAATATAAAGAAAGAAATCAAACAAGGAATCCTGTATCACTTTTAAGGACTAACAAATTTATTTATTGCATGAGCTTTAAAAGTGCCACAGGACTCCTTGTTCGTTTTGCTGAACTAGACTAACACAGCTACTCCTTTGCAACTATTCTTTATATTGAAATTTAAGCTGATGGACTTGTTTCACAAGAAAACATAGGAATAAATACTAATAGGAAGCATGAAAACGTCAACTAGGTGATAAACAGCCAGGAGCTCACTAATTAAAAAAGTGCAGCATTGACCAAAAATCAATTCTAATCCCATTTGACCTTTTAACAGCATAAAGCAGTCGTTCTTAACCAAAGGTACATGTAAACCTGGGGTACATCAGCCCATCTAGATATTCGGATGCTTTTAAAAACAGGCTATGTAAAAAGCACTAGTAAAGTCTGTAAAAACAAAAATTTCATGCAGACAATGAAGTATTTATAATGCCCTATATCCTATACAGTGGAATAGTATATTTATATTCCAGTTGATTTATATTATAATTATATGGTAAAAATGAGAAAGTAAGGGATTTTTCAGTAACTGTGCTGTGACACTTTTGTATTTTTATGTATGATTTTGTAAGCAAGTACCTTTAAAGTGAGGTGTAACTTGGGGGTAAGCAAGACAGATCAGACTATTGAAAGGGATACAGTAGTCTGGAAGGTTGAGAGCCACTGACCTAAAGGATGGATGTTCTTGTGATTAAACAAGGGATTGGGTCTCAGAATCCAGACTGCATTCATCTCCAAGCTTTCCACAGACTTGTATGGCTTAGGCAAGTCACAATCTCTCGGCTATCTGTAAAATGGAAACGATACTTTCTTTCTCCTACCCCTGGTCTGTTTTCTCTACTTAGATTGTCATCTTCTTGGAACAGGCATTGTTTACTTGCAGTATGTACGCAGACTGTCTCGGAGAAAGTCTCACCACTTCTGCTAAGGAACCAATAGTGCCACTAGTGCTTGGATCTATTCTTTTTGACACATTTTGGTGAATGAGTCTGCCCTGGAATTTACTCATCCTTTCTCAGTACGAGGCATATCATCACATCTCACATTATCCTGTAACAAAATACAAGTCTCCACTAACAGTTCCAGGAGCTTTATTTAAATTTAAAATCAATTCCATTTCTATCAGGGCACCAATTAGTGACAAAACTTGGGGGCAATGGGGAGGAATTCACACCAGCAGGAATTTATGCCATTTTCATGCTCCCCATGCAACAGCTAGAGGTGTGCACAGATGACTTAAAAAGGGATTTTAGATTTGCATGAGCTCCTATATGGGATTGCAACCTTCCAACTGCTCCAAGCACTCAGTGATGGGTGTGTCAACGTAGCCCGTGGTAGCAATAAGCATAACTCACTCTTACTGGAACATTGCTGCATCAGAACACATCAAGCTTTTCTGCTTCTAGCTTTGTCTGAACTAGGAATTAGAAGCGTTTTAAAAAGTGTTGGCTAATACATTAAAAGTCCAGGTTACACAAGCCAGTGTGCATTTTAATACATGCTAACCTGGTCAAGATGAAGCCTAGCTACTAACATAGCTACCCCCTGGAACCTACCTTCTATGGTAGCTGATGTCTAACACAACACAACTAACCTTTGAATCCTAGTAAAAAACCGTCTGTGCAAAAATTCAACACGTAATTTTTGCAGGTGCCTGCTATAAGAGCTGGATTAGCTACCTTCTTCAGTTGTTAATCTCAATTAAAAACAATTTGATTCTACCCAAACTAATGAAGCTTCTTTTCAGCTACTTTAGGGCTGTGAGTACCATTTTTTTCCACAGGTCCTTCTCCTGATGGTAATGACTTTTGCTTTAAAAACAGGCAAGCTTTAGCCATAGTGACTGATTCATTTAGAAGCAGCTTCTTTAAATATCAAATGGTGCTGGATATTCATCTCAAATCAGACTAAAGCCTTTAGAAAGTCCATCCAGCTTCTTAATTTTATTTGACACCAACTCAGCAGGTTCTATATAGTCTCCAAGAACAAGGTATCTAACTGGTTGGAGCTTTCATTGATACAGTTTGGCAACCCTAGATCTGGAGAATCCAGTTAAGAGCCATTCTCTGAGAGGCAAATACCTATGCATCTATACAGAAGTTTCACAAAGTAACCAAACCATCAATAGCAGATTTGAGGGTTCTCTATCTGCATGTTTTCCCCTCTTGCCTCAGCTGACTGTTACGAGAGCATCTTCATGTTTCAAAGGAGGTCCCCATGTGAGCAATGGAACCACTCATGGAGATCAACAAGGAAGCCAGGGTCCTTTCTCCCCAGGACCACAGGTCCCAGCCAGAAGGGAGCCTCAGCTTCCCTCTGCCCAGGACCCCCATGGGTCCTGGCCAGAAGGGAGCCCCGCAGCTTCCCTTTGCCCAGGACCCCTGCGGCTCCTTTTGCCGGGACCTGCAGCGGTCTCGGAGAGAAAGGAGCTGTGGCTCCCTTTTTGCCAGGACCGCTTGGGTCTCGGGCAGAAAGGAGCCGCAGGGCTCCCTTCTGGCCTGGACCGCTCGGGTTCCAGGGAGAAGGGAGCCCTGCATGGTCCCGGCCAGAAGGGAGCCCAGCTCTCTTCTCCCTGCACCCGCGGGGGTCCCGGCAAGAAGGGAGCAGCGCTCCCTGGACAGGGGATCCCCAGAGGTTCCCTGTCAGCTGGAGTGCCAGCAGCTGCTGGCCGGATGCTCCAGCAGACAGAGGAACCTCCAGGGATATCCTGTCAGCTGGAGCACCAGCAACTGACAGCCCGATGCTCCAGCTGACAAGAGAACCTCCAGGGATCCCCTGTCAGCTGGAGCGTCGGCAGCTTCCTTCTTGCCCGGACCCACGGGGGTCCAGGGAGAAGGGAGCCTATGCTCCTTTTTCCCTGGGACCTGCGTGGGGGTCCCAGCAGGAAGGGAGCCCTGGTTCTGACCCGCGGCTCCCTTCAGCCAGGAAGTCGCGGGTCCCGGCGAGAAAGGAGCCCTGGCTCCCTCTTTGGCGGGACCCGGGCTTGCTAGGGAAGGGACCCTTGGGTCCCTTCTCAGCAGGGAGCCACAAAGCTGCATCTACACTTGAAAAGTTAAGTCGACTTAATAGAGTCAACAACTTTTCAAGTGTAGATATAGCCCAAAATTCCATACAGTTAAGCAAGATTCAGTCATATCTCTTTAGTAATGGTAAGGACTTGTACAGAGTATACAAGATATGTAACAGATCTTTAGAACAGCCAAAGAGGAAAAGCAAAACAAGTTATCCACAAGTCAAAAATAAAATAATGATGACTACCATCACCAGAAGACATATTATTAAACATCAAGAAAAAGAAAACTGGTGAAATGGATTATAAAGAAAAGTTAAACTAACTAAGTGTGATAAAACTAAGTTATTTATTGACCATCTTAGGTGATTTGTGAACCTGTTTCGGTAAGTCTTGTTACTGATGTGTTAAAGAAGAGTCTCCTGACTGTCTCTTAATTGCTCCCTAAACAATGCATTCATGTTTTATCTACACACTAACCTGTTTTTCCACATTGTGCAGGAAGTAAGAAGGAATGCAGGAGGACAAATCACCTTGTCTCTCTCCTAAAGGGACCTTTAAAATGGATGACGAGGAATGTGGCAGTCCCTTATTCCTTCTGGAATTTACCACTGATGTAGAACCTAGTCGGCCCTGCTGTTTCATCAGATCTTCAGGTTGCTGTTCACCACCAAGGACAACTGGGCCCTGAGGAGATAAAATTATACTGGATCATCATTTGCACAGTTTTTGAAACTGCAGTAAAAAGAATTAAAGCATCCTCAAGAAATAACCACCAGTGGAATGAGTAAATAATATAAATAAATAAAAATAGACAATTAGATTTCCATAAGAAACCCTATCAATAGGAGCCAATGTTTACTTCTAAACTACAAGATGTCTAACTCCTGCAGGAAACAGGTATTTCTAGTCCAATTCTAATGCGACTGTACTTTGCTTTTTTCTAGAACCCTACCAAGGCAGTGAAAGAACCAATCAGGGAATGCAAACAATACACAAACTCGGAAGCAGTTCAGACTGCTCCCCTTACAAGAGACCCACAGAAACAAAGACATGAAAAATAAGCTACTCAGGAGTACATAACCTCTACATCTCCACCTACAAGCAAATACCTCACATCACCAGAACATACACCAAAGACGGCAGACCCCAACCTTACCTCTGCCCTCCTTTCCAGTATTCTGCTGTATCCTTGGACCACTTTATTTTTCCCTTTTCAATATACGTAGTTATAGATGTCTGATGCAGTAGTTTGTTGAGTTGGGAGAGGGTAGTTTAATAATGAGTTGTGTGCAGAAGAATGGTTTTAGAGAGGCAATTGGACCTCCCTAGGGAGTACAGCTAAGGTTGTGGTCTGTGCTGGACGGTAGTTACAGTAAAAGGTTTAAGCTTTTGGGTGAAGGAAGAAAAAAATATATAAAAGAAAGTGATTGAATTCTCCATTTCCTCTTTTTGTGGGTGTGTCAGGCAGGTGGGAGTTGTATGTATGACACCACTAATTGCTTCAAAACAAGACGTTTGTGTATCTTTTCTTCGGAATTTTAAATACTTAGTTGAAAATGTGGGTTGAATGGAGTTATTGTGAGACGTGTCATGTTAGAAGAGCACATACTGATGGAGAATATTTTTTGGCTGTGAGTAGAATAGTAGTTTTCCTCTGTGGTAGAATAACATGTGAGACAGAAAAGTGTGTAGTTCTTGAGAGAGATTGTTTAGTTTGTGCATGGCCCCAGCCTACCAACCAGACTTGTGCATAGCACGTAAGTTTTCCGTTATAATCCAAACAATGGCTAAAAGTGACTAAAATCCATTAAAAATTCTTCCTGTTGCACAACATATAGTGAGGATCCACCTCCTTCAAGTTTTGTTTAGACAGACAATTTTTAAAGAACTAACAATTAACAATGGGAAGTAGGACTGCTTAGGAAAAATTTCATCCAGAGCCCAAATTCAAAAGGAAACCCAACAAAAGCAATATAGAAATACAGGATTTTATCCCATAAAAGCTCATGCGATAAATAAATGTGTTAGTCTTTAAAAGTGCCAGAGGACTCCTTGTTCGTTTTGCTGAACTAGACTAACACGGCCACCCCACCAGAACTTACCCTGTGCAGTAACTGAGGTTCTTAGAGATGAGTGTCCCTGTGGGTTCTCTACCTCAGCTGCCTGTGCATCCTGTGCCTTTGACTGGAGAATTTCAACAGCAGCACTCATCTGGGTCATCGCACCACTGACAGCGCCAAGTGACCAGACTTCCTCGGTTCCTTTCTTACTTCAGGATCTGTAGATTGAAGTCTGAAGTAGAGGGGGGAAAGTGGGTAGTGGAGCACCCACACGGACACGCATTTCGAAGAACCTCAATTACTGCACAGGGGTGAGTAACCCTTTCTTCTTCTTCAAAGCGTGTTCCTGGGAATGCTCCACTCGAGGTGACTGTCAAGCAGTGTCCCTCAGTGGGCAGAAGGGGGTTCAGAGTTGCATGGATAACTGACAACAATACAGTGAGTCCTAACAATGTGTCTAATCTTGAGCCCTGGTCTATTGTGTAGGGTTCTGCGAACATGGGTGTAGACACCTAGCTGGCTGCTTTGCATATGTCCATGATTGGTCTGTTGTTTAGAAAGGCTACTGAACTTGATACGGGTCTGGTGGAGTGGGTCTGGATACCCACTTGGGTTTGTAAACCCTTCTGTTGGTAACAAAAGTTGGATACACCTAGAAATCCATTTATATAGTGACACCTTCAGATTGTTTCGACGTCTAAATGAAAAGCCTTGGTGACTTTCTGAAGGGCTTAGTGGTATTGATTCCCATTTGGTCCCATGTGATTTAGGGAAGAACAAGGGAAGATGGATTGGTTGGTTAAGTGAAAAGAAGGTATTTTTTTATTAAAATATTATGCTGAGATCATAGGGTGACCTCGTCCTTGAAAAACACAGTATGTGGTGGGTGTGCCATGAGAGCCCCAAGCTCTTCCACTTGTCAGGCAGATATGACAGTGACTAAGAAAGCCACCTTCATCAATCAATATGTCAGAGCATGTTGCTAACAGGTTGAATGGGGTCCTGGTATGGCAGTGTGCGTACACGTATTTCAGGGTAGGCATTTCAAATACCCTTAAGACAGCGTTTGGTGATAAGATGGGGAAATATAGCAATCCCGTCCATCTTGTGATGAAAAGCAGTAACACAAGGTATATTCTACGCTAAGCAATAGGCCAATAAGTTCCGATATGTATTTTAATACCATTGGTAACGGACAGGAATGGCCCAGGCTTGTTTGTTTTGACACCATATATTGGATCTCTTCCATTTATACAGGTATTACATGTGGCTGTCTTCCTTCTGTTTAATAACCTGTCCTTCACCTGTTCTGAGCAGGTCAGTCTGTTGTGATGGAAGTATGTAACAATCATCGGGTCACCAGGTTTAGGTGGCAAATCTGTTCAGCATCCCTGCGATAGAGAGTTTGGCAGAAAGGGAAAAGTGCACAGTGTACACATCACAATCTTGAACAGGTACAAGTACCACGTTTGCCTAGGCCACGTGGGGACTATCAAGATGACTTTGGCCTTGTGGATCCTTATTTTATGCATTACGCTTGATAGCAGAGAGTAGGGAGAAACGCATATACTAGAGGTATGTCCTCTTTGATGGAACAGGCATGGCCCAGAAATTGGGACCCCAGTGCTGCTCTCGAGCAGAACTGAGGGCATTTGTAATTCTGGGATGTCACAAAGAGGTCTATGAATGGATGATCCAGTGTCTGAATATGCTCTTCAGAACTGTGGGGTTTAGTTCCCATTTACAGAACAATCCTGAGAGAATTCTCTGCTCAATGTATCAACTGTGCTGTTTTCAAATCCTGAGAGATATGAAGCTGATATGTTGACATTCTACTGGATACGACAATTCCACAGTTTCATGGTTTCAGTGCACAGGGAATACAATATTGCCTCTTCCTGCCGGTTTATATAAAACCTGAAGGCAATGGTGTCTGTTATTACCTTTATGGTCTTGGTCTTGATCAAGGGCAGGAACTGAAAACATGCATTGTGAACTGCATGTAGTTCCCAGAGATTTACATCCAGTAATGTCTCGGAAGGAGACCATTTGCTTTGAACCGTGTGATGCTGTAGGTGAGCCCCACAGCCTATCAAGGAGGCATCTGTTCGGAGAATTATTGAAGGTGGAGTCTGTGTGGGTTTGGATCGACCTGTGTAGAGAGTCTCTGACTTTGAGCAGCATGGTGAGATGCTTGTTCAAGCTGTGTCTATGTGCGATGTAGACTGTTCTTAGCCAGCCATGAATGCAGCACATGTGAAATCATACATGCTGTACCATGAATATGATTACTGCCATATGGCATAACAGCTAAAGACAGGTTTGTGCCAATATCTGTGGGCTGTTCAGTGCTGCGGAGATCAGATTGACTATAGGGACAAATCTGTTTGTTGGTAGTGATATTTCAGCCTGCAGAGCATTGAGATGGACCCTGATGAAGTTGAATTTCTGCATGGACGTTAGTGTGATTTTTGTACGTTTAGTTGTAATCGCAATCACGAAAAGACAGCAAATATCTTGTGAGGAAAGTCTAGAGCATCTGCCGGGGTGGGTGCCTTTAGTAGGCAATTGTCCAGACAGGAAAAGACAATCACTCCCTGCTTGCACAGAGGTGTGCTGACTAGCAGCAGCTGAATGACAGCCCAAGAGTTTCTGCTGCCGTGTGGATGCAGATGCACATAAAAAAGGGAGTATGGAATGGATACAAGTTGATTCTGGCAGACGTGGAGCCAGATTTTTGTATCTGCGCAGGGCTATACAGACTGAGCTACTTGAGTCTATAAGGCAAGTTTTCAAAATTCTTTAATTATTCTTGTGGCTCTTCTCTTTATAGTCCAGGATATGCTATTTTTTCCACTCTCCACTTTATCAGCTGCCCTTTATTGAAACATTTCCGCTCTCTGAACTCAGGTTTGAACTCAAGGAAGAAGGGCTCTCTCAGTTGATGGTCTGGGGCTAATGACCTTTCTGGACTGTCAGCTGTGCAGAGCTTAGCACACTGTGAATGGTCACATTAGTACTAAATCTTTCCACTTTTGGCCCATCGTTCAAGGCTAGCCTATTTACACAGGTACTTCCTAGTTAATGTGATAAATCACTGACAATTTGGGGAATCTGTCTATGTACAGCTTATGAAATTCTGCTTGACACTGAAGACTATGTATCTGTGTCAGAATACAAGGAGGTTTCCTGAAAAAGTGGGACTTAAGTTATAAACGAGAGGTTATCTCACTGGCAATTTGAGAGAGGAAGAGGAGACCAGAAGCAGAAACAGAAAGCTGGCTACAGAAGAAGAGACTCGAGATTTCAGAGGAGAAGTCATATGCAGAAGAAAAGGAAGGATCCTAGATTCTTGACTTAAGCCCAAAAATGATCAAGAGTGGTGAGCAAACTAAGGCATGGAAATGCATACAGGTGTTTTATTGTTTTAACATGTCCCCAAAGAGCTAAATGTAAGCGAGAGTACCTGCAAGTTTGATCTCTCTGAAAGGGTGGGGTTAAGCACCTGAGACCTCAGCACTGGTGCTAGAGGCCTAGGGCAGCTGGACAGCAAGGTCCCACTTCGGTGAAGGGGTACTACAGTCTTAGGAAGCATATCAAAGACGAGAAAGACACAGCTAGCACCTACTCAGAGTCAGAAAGTTTAAGCACAGGTTTAGTATGATAGGACCCAAGTAGAGCAGCCTGATAAGAGTCCTGCATGGGAAGTTTTACCAAGGCTGTGGCAATCACCCAGACAAGATTTTCTGAATGTCATCTGCAAGAAAATAATCAAGAACCATGTCAAAGAGGGGTGTACAGTCTTCATTTTATGGCACACAGATACTGTGGTGAAGGATGTGTTAAATATGTATGAATTACCACCTGAAAGTTCTTTCTCTCCAATACAGATGTGGGTAATCTAATTTTCTTTATGATGCAAAAAGATCGTGAAAATAGGGGCCTTAACCAGAATAGGATATGAAATTTGTTTTTTCTTTTACTGAAAGTCCAACTACCTTTAAACAGAAAGGATACATGAATAGCTTTATAGCTAGAGCCCTGCAGATCCGCAGATATCCACTTCTTATCCAAGGATATCCTTATCTGTGGATATCCGCATCCGCAGGTGCAAACGCAGATATCCGCAGACCCCTTGCTGCAGATTGCAGCTTGGGTATGGATATTATTTTTATCTGGTCACGGCTGTACTGCAGAAAGCACCATTGTTCCGCCCACAACATCTGATTGACAACAGAGTCCTGTGGCACTTTTAAAGACTAACAGATTTATTTATCGCATGAGCATTCGTGGGAGAAAATCCCACTTTGTCAGACGCTTAGAAGATGGGAAAGTTACAGAATGGGAGGAAATTAAATGCAGGGGAGTGTATGACATAGCATCAGGTCAGGCTGTAACAGCAAATCAAAACAGGTGTTAGGATTCAAACACTGGGGAACAGCACATAGAGGAGGGGGGGGGGGTCAAATCACTTGTAATGCGAGAAAAATCCATAGTCCCTGTTTAACCCCAAGACAACTGAGTCAAATTTGCATATAAGTTAGAGTTCTGTGGTCTCTCTTTGAAGCTGTGATTTGTTATTCATCTGTTTCAACACAGCTATTAACAAGTCGTCAAGGGAGTGAGCAGAGAGATTGAAGTATTCCCCTATTGGTTGTGTAATGTTGCAATTTCTGATGTCAGATTTGTGTCCATTTATTCTTTGGCGCAGAGACTGTCCTGTTTGTCCAAAATATAAGGCAGAGGGGCATTTCCGGCACATGATGGCATAAATCACATTGGTGGATGAGCAGGTGAACGAGCCCTTGATGGAGTAGGTGGCTTGATTAGGCCCTGTGATGGTGTCATCAGTGTAGATATGAGGGCAAAGTTGGCAGCATGGTCTGTTGCAGGGATGTGTTCCTGCTTTAGTGTTTCTGTTGTATGATCTATAGTTGCTGGTAAGTATCCTTTTAAGGTTAGGGGGCTGTCTGAAAGCAAGGAGAGGTCTGTCTCCTAAGGCTTGAGAGAGTGAGGGATCATCTTATAAAATAGGCTGTAGATCTTTGATGATGTGATGAAGAGGTCTGGCTTGGGGGTTGTAGGTGGTGACAAGCTATCAACACACCTAGCCATGAGAGACACTACAGATTTCCTGAGAAAAATCCAATCCATTGACGATCTTCCAGAAAATACCATCCTGGCCACTATGGATGTAGAAGCTCTTTACACTAACATCCCACACAAGGATGGATTACAAGCTATTAGAAGAACTATCCAGGATGATGACACAGCTAAACTTGTGGCTGACCTCTGTGACTTTGTACTCACCCACAACCATTTCAGATTTGAAGATAATTTATACCTTCAAGTCAGTGGCACTGCTATGGGTACCCGCATGGCCCCACAATATGCCAACATCTTTATGGCCAATTTAGAACAACGTTTCCTCACGTCTCATCCCAAAGCACCTCTACTTTACCTACGCTATATTGATGACATCTTCATCATCTGGACCCATGGTAAAGATGCCCTTGAAGATTTCCATAGAGATTTCAACAATTTCCACAACACAATCAAACTTAGCCTGGAACACTCCACACAAGA
>ML685864.1:463716-497363 GCA_007922175.1 Pelusios castaneus | reverse complement strand
ATCTACAGCCTATTTTACAAGATGATCCCTCACTCTCTCAAGCCTTAGGAGACAGACCTCTCCTTGCTTTCAGACAGCCCCCTAACCTTAAAAGGATACTTACCAGCAACTACAGATCATACAACAGAAACACTAAAGCAGGAACACATCCCTGCAACAGACCACGCTGCCAACTTTGCCCTCATATCTACACTGAAGACACCATCACAGGACCTAATCAAGCCACCTACTCCATCAAGGGCTCGTTCACCTGCTCATCCACCAATGTGATTTATGCCATCATGTGCCGGAAATGCCCCTCTGCCCTATATATTGGACAAACAGGACAGTCTCTGCGCCAAAGAATAAATGGACACAAATCTGACATCAGAAATTGCAACACTACAAAACCAATAGGGGACCACTTCAATCTCCCTGCTCACTCCCTTGACAACTTAATAGCTGTGTTGAAACAGATGAATAACAAATCACAGCTTCAAAGAGAGACTGCAGAACTCAAACTTATATGCAAATTTGACTCAGCTGTCTTGGGGTTAAACAGGGACTATGGATTTTTCTCGCATTACAACAAGTGATTTGACCTCTCCCTCCTCTATGTGCTGTTCCCTGAGTGTTTGAATCCTAACACCTATTTTGATTTGCTGTTACAGCCTGACCTGATGCTATGTCATACACTCCCCTGCATTTATTTCCTCCCATTCTGTCCCATTTATTTCCTCCCATCTTCAAAGCATCTGACGAAGTGGGATTTTCTCCCATGAAAGCTCATGCGATAAATAAATCTGTTAGTCTGTAAAAGTGCCACAGGACTCTGTTGTCTTTCTACAATAGACTAACACGGCTACCCCTTTGGAATTTGACAACATCTGATTGGTTACATCTTCAGCCCTGACTGAATCCAGGGGCCAGTCCATGCAGAGTAACAGTTGCTCCCCCTACCACTTCACCCACTGCCGGCCACTCCCCCCAGCACCAAACAGCTGAGTGATCTCAGCAGCCCCCGTTTCACATGGCCAGCCCCAGCAGAATAAGGGTTGCTCAGATCTGGGCTAGCCAGGGCTCTGAACAGCATCGGGCTTTTACTGGCTCATGTGGGTCCCAGCCCCAGCTGTCCTTCAGTCTCTGACTCCAGACTGAGAGAGCCAGAGCCCAACCCGTCAGAGCTGGTGTTCAATTTCAGTGGCCAGTCCCCACCTCCACTGATCAGCTGAGAAACTGCAGCAGCCCAGACTTCCCAGCCCAGGCAGAATAACAATTGCTCAGATTGGAGCCAGCCAAGGCTCTGAAAAACACTGGGAGCTGTTGGCAACTCTCTCCCCTCTCAGCTGTTCCTAGGGCTCCCTGAACCTAGCTCACCAGAGCCAGCCTCAGTGGCCAGACCCCCATACACATCAGCTGATGATGGGCTGCTGCTTCCCCCCTTCCCTGGCTGCCAGCCATCAAGGATCTGATCACTCAGCTGAATTAATTACCTCACCCACACTGAACAGTTGAGTGATCTGATTTTAGCCCTAGGTGCAATAACTGGATGATCAGGGCCAGCGGGGGCTCTGAACAAACAGCATCGGGAGCTGCTGGCTAGTCCCCGCCCTCTTTGCCCCCTTCCTAGGGCTCTGCGTGAGCCCAGCCCATCAAAACACAGTGGCCAGTCAGAGCTGCCAATAAGCAGCGGCCGGGCTGAGTCTGGCTTCAGCTCCCAGGTGCTGGAGCAGCCCCAGTCAGTTACTAGGAAGGCAGCTGCTGCTCTCTAACAATCCAGGCTCTGACAGGCAGCTGCCCCAGAAGAAAAAACAGAGGTTTCACCAGGATCATTAGGACTCTCTATAATGTTGTTTAAAATAAAAACAGAGTGTGCACATTTACTAAGCCCCTGCTTTTAAGTTGTTACATTACAGAACACACACAGGCAGGAACACAAAACAGAAGCCCAGTGTAATGAAGAGGAGTGGAGCAGACCAGAGGGGCTGCAAGGCAGGGGTGGGGCGATTGTGGATACCCACAAAACATGGAGATGCGGATTGCAGATCGGATACGTGCTTATATCTCTTGGATATGGAACAGTTGTGGATCCACATTTTTGTATCCACACAGGGCTCTATTTATAGCCAGGTAGCTCCAGCTACCTACCCAATGCACAAAAAGCAACATTAATTTCTCTCTGGCTTACTTCCACACTCCAGTTCTAAGAAGAAACAAGAAACCTAAACAAGAGGCCTGCCTTTAGCTGCAGGCATGACACCACTAGAATGGCAAATATAGGAATTCACAGCTGTACATTTCTGGCTCAGTATACGTAATGGAACTTTCTCTCTACTATCCAAGCTTGCGTATTATGTCCTACAACTGCCACACAGCTGTGCATGTAGAAGAATTTAATTACATAAGAACATAAGAACATAAGAAAGGCCGTACTGGGTCAGACCAGAGGTCCATCTAGCCCAGTATCTGTCTACCGACAGTGGCCAGTGCTAATTACTAATTACGAATTAGTAACAAGGGCTTTTCCATGATAAGAAATTTCCAGTGACTATCAAAGTTTTTCCATCCAGTACAGGCATAATTGTTTCATCTGTGTCCCCTCTACCCACAATACAGTAGCTCTCAGACTACTCTACAAGCAATACTCAAATCTTCTACTTTTTAGTGAATTTAGTGCTTAAAACTGATGGATTAATGCATGAGGAAGGAAGAGCATGACAGAGTCCCTGTTAATTCACAGAACAAAATACAGCACAGGCAGCAGTAAAAGACTCCCCAACCTGCTTTCTACCAAGGGGTCTCAACCCTGACCTGAAGAAACAGTCTCCAAAGCTTAACGAGGAGTTTGGTCTCAATAGCCCACTAAATCCGCTGAGTGAACTGATGTGATCTGCCAGACAAGTTCTAGATCCTTGAGGTTATCACAGTGATATTATTCACAGATTCTATCCATGACAATGGCTGGAGGTGGTGTAAAAGTGCAAACACACATAAAGATGAAATCTTAATACTATTATGCTTTGGGGGGGGGGGGTACTAATTAATATTCACTACTTCCATTGAGAGGTGGCTGCTGAAAGTCCTCCATTAATGTGCTGTCTACAGAGTATTGAGGATTAAAATCTCCAAGGAAGCAAACAGCCTTACCTTACTGGCACGAAGTTGCCTGTAGATATCTGTCTGCTGCCTGATGCGATACTCCAAGTCAGAGACCTGAGCCTGCAGCCATGTCCACTGACAGATAATGGTTGCTCTCTCCATTGCCCACTGGCACTCTGCTTGATGATGCCTGGAAAGCAAACATTTGCACACACTAATCACTGCCATTTATTTCAACTAATTTACTCCACATATAATATCTACTAGAACAGGCAAATATTCGCCAGTAAAATTCATCACAAATTCACTTTAAAAGAGACCTAAAGATAGCTTTTAAAGTCTGTAACAAATCAACACCTCTTGGAAGGCAAAATCAATTAAGTTTTTTGCACCCCTGCTAACAATACCAACCCATTTCCAGACCCAGATCTGCACTTATCCCTGCTGTTACACAGTAGCGAGAATGAATGGTTTAGTTCTTCCTCAACTGCAGCGATACAAAATCTTTTGCTCCTTGATACTGTAAAAAGGTATGACGGTTTATCTTCCCTGCAACAGTTGTTTTGAGCTACTTCACTTGAGTTACTTCAGTCACGCTAGTCTAGCTAGAGTGAAGGCTCCTCTACATTGGACATCAGCGTGCAGCAAGCCAGGATGGGAGTCTAAAGAACACTAGTGTGCCATGCAGTAATGCCCCTGCAGACACTCTTCTTACAGTGCACTGGAAGCTCCACAGTGCACTTTGATATACACTCAGCAGGGCCAGATTAATGGGCCCCAGGACTGTCCACTTCTGTGGGCACCCCGCCCCACCACCGCAGCAGTGTGGGGCTGGCGCTCAGTGTTAGAGGGGGCCCAGCTGGCCGGCACTCGGGGGACCAGAGGCCATGGTCTGCAGTTCTTCCACCCCATCCTGCTCCCAGGTTGGCTGGTGTGCCCCAGCAGAGCTCCCAAGGGTGTGGTGGGCCGGCACGCAGTGCAGCCTCCAGTGGGGTGCCTCCAGGGCCTGAAGCACTGTCAGGCCATAAAGCCAGAGCCCCCTAGGGCCTGGCAGCAAAGACCTGCCAGGCTAGCGTGAGCCACAGGGCCCTGGCCAGTGCTGGGCCAGTCTGAGCAGGGCTGGATTTCTGGGGAGCTGAGAAGCAAGAGAAAGCAACCATTCAGAGATCTGATTAGCTGACAGAATAACTAGATTAGCAGTTTGAGTCGTAACCTGAGCTGTTGCTTTCCCCATTACATTACTAGCTGAAGCATAAGCAGCCCTGGTGTTTCAAAACAATCCACATGAAGTTCCACTTAACTCAAGCTAGAGATTTATGCGTAGAGTTCATCCAGCCAACGTTTAGCCCCTCCATACCATCACATGACATTCCTATCTGGGCAAGAAGGCATTCAGACAACTTCCTTATGATTTAGCATGATGGAGTAGCCAAGTTCCCCCTCATCCAGCTCTTGCCTCTCTCTAGGTGGCGAAGACACTGATCTCATGGGAAGTAAGGGAAATGCTGTAGGTGGGGAAGAAGGAGCTCGGCTGCCTTTTGTAGAAATGAACTGCACGATACCACCATGAATTTGTCTTGATTCTCTCTCGCGCTCATTCCAAACAGGTTCCAAGACGGCTTCAGGTCCATGGTATCCGCTTCAGATCCATGGTATCCGCTTCAGATCCATTGTTGCGGATTGGAGCTTGGATGCGGATTCTATTTTTATCTACCCAGGGTGGGATCCCTGCAGCTGCTGCTGTGATCTGCATCAGCAGCACACAGGGAAACAAGAAAGCACTCCAGCCAATCCCAGCTCAGATTGGGGCGTGGTCTGCCAGCCAGTCAGAGTCTGAGTCACAGCAGGCTGGGGGCTTGGAGAGCCACTGCTCAGTCAGCATTCTGGCCTTTGATTGGCTCATTCCCCACATAGGCCCTGCCCACTTCTACCTTTTCTTGTTGACAGCACGGTGCGTGAACTGCAAATCAGAGATTTCACTGCCAATGAAATCTCTGATTGACAGCACAGCACGCAAACCGCAAACAAGAAAAGGAAAAAGTGGGCAAGGCCCATGTGGGGAAAGAGCCAATCAAAGGTCAGAATGCTGACTGAGAGAGTCCAAACTCGGGTGTGGATGCAGCTACAGATACGCATAAAACCTGGCATGCGGATTGGATAGATACTGATGCTGAGCGGATGCAGATCGGTTCCGGATCCATATTTGTATATTCGCCCAGGGCTCTATTTGTGTGTGTAGACAAGAATCTGGTTAAAGGCAAAACTCGACTTATATCTAAGGCTAACAATGCAGGGAAGTCAAGCCCTAAATTGCAGCTAAAATTTGGGAATCTGTGCAACACTACCTGGAACAGGTGGTATTAACATCACACAAGCAAGAAAAACCTCATATCTGGAGCCCTATAAAATTATCTTTATTCTTTATAATTTTGTGTTTTATTTTTTGAGATTTTTTGTTATTTCCTTTTCCTCCATGTGGGAGGGAGCTGTGTCCTGCCCCTGGGATGGTAGGCATTGCAAAGTGAGTTCACCCTCCATTCATGCTGAAATAGAAGCTACAGTCCCACAGGGCTGGGTCCAAGTCACTCACCACTCTGGGTCTGTAATTTGGCACATGAATTTGCAGCGCCAGCTGCTCAGGTTTGGCTTGGCCACCCTTGTGAACCAAGTCACAATGCCCAGAGCAGAAAGCAAAGCCCAGCCACAAAGGACAAGAGCCACCACTGCAGGATGAATTTTTTGTTTTACAGGAGCTGTATTCTGTGTATTGGTTGGTCAGTCTGGATTTTCCTCACATGGCCTATACCCCTTTACTTATGGTCTGTGCAGCACACAAAACCAAACATCTTTCTGCAGCTTTGTAGGCTCAGAAAGGAGCGAAGTAACCCATTTTTATGATTATGAATTGCTCCATTCATATCAGTGGATGTTCTCATTCTCTCTACCCTGCCAACTTCAGACGACCTTGTAATATGCAACAAATATGCCTGTTCTCAACTCCTGCATGCTTAAATCACCTAGAAAGTCAAAGCCCCCCCCCCCCCACATCCCAACTCACAGAATGAGGTGGCAGAGAGTATCAGACTACCCTACACAGGCTGGGGGCCCTTAGATCATGGTATACATAGGAAGAGAATATGGGGGTGACAGGCAGCTGTGTGCCTATTTCCCCCCCAGCCTGTCACTCACCAACACATTCCCCCTTTCCTGATGCCCCCATCTTGCTCCTCCCCATCACCTAACCACCAACTCTTCTCCTACCTCCCCATTCCCTTTATCCCTCTCACCTCTCCCCACACCCCAAGACCCTGGCCCACCTATTTCCACCCACTCTTCCACCCCAATCACCCTCCCCTCCCAGCATACATGTGCAATTCATTTTTTCAAAACAGTCCCAGTGCCTTCTTAATATTCTGTTGTGTTCAGATTCTATTTCCCCAAAATAAAAATCCTCCTTTGACAGGCAAACTCAAGCAATGTGCCTTCCTTTTAATTTCAGATTTCTCCTCTGGGTTAGGGGATTTGAATTCAGTGTCTGTAGGGTGCTCAGATTCAGTGGCCAGAACATTCCCTGGCAATCTTGGGAGCCTTTCAACACCATTGAGTTCTTTGTTTGTGCAGGTGCAGGGTAATCCATTAGGCACTTGGGCTGTACATGTTTTCAGAATGTCTAATTTGAGAAGCAAACTTTTATAAGCAGGGGTTGACATAATTTTTCAGATCAGATTCTCAACTGAGTACCAGCAGAAATAGTTTGGTACTCAGGTATCAGACGTCACGTTCATTTAACTCGCAAACTAGGATGGAGCAGGGAGGCATCGTTTTTGCACTTTGCACTTGTTTTTTCACTTTTCCCACCACTATTTTTGCAATACCGTACATTTTTATTGTTTTGCTAGCACCGGGGTAGGGTAGGAATGTGAAAGAAAGGAGCTGGGTGGGATCGGTTGCAGTGTTTTTGTTTTTTTAGGGTTTTTCTTTATTTAAACTTGGTAGTGTGGGGAAAAGATGGGAGCCAGGAGTTTTTGTATTTTTTCCCCCCCAGGGTTTTTGTCGAGTGGCCGCGGCACTCCAGATGGAACCCTGCTGGATCCTGGGGGGGAGCAGCTGCCATGTTCCAGTAGGGCTTCCCTGAGCCAGCTGGCCTTGGCCAGCCCCACCAGCGGTGTGTGCCTAATTGTCCCCCATGCACAGCCCCTGCTGCAAGGGAAAGAACAGGGGCTGGGGGGTGGACGAGCCAGAACTGGGCTCCACAGCTTGGGAGGAGACAGAAATGGGGGTCTTCTCAGATGACCCCTCCATAGCTGGGGGAGGGGAAGGGAAGTGCTTTGCCCCCCCCCTCCCAACCCCAGACCAGGAAGCTCACCTGCACAGCAGGGGCGAGCCAAAGAGCCCGTAATGCTGGGATGGAGGGGAGTCAGGAGAAACCACTTCTCTTACAGTGAAAAAGAAGGGGAAAGCTAGCTGAGCAGAACAATGCAGGTAGTTCAAAACGAAGGGGGAACCATCCACCAATTCCCCATTCGGGGGGGGAAGGGGATCCAACTCACTTTAAACAGGCACCAAAGCAATTTATCCAAAGACCATCTGTGCATGGTGCCTCTGTTATCCCAAGTTGGTACGTCCACTCCACAGCATCCTGGGGCATATACAGTCTAGAGCCGGAGGGAATTCTGGGGCTTGTTGTCACTGTGGTACCGGGGAGGCGTACCCCTTTAAGAGCACTACAACTCACAGGAGGGAAGGGTGGAGCAGAGATGGGAGGAGCAGCAGCTCTGGCCCAATCACTGTGGACCCACCTGGTGGGAGGGGGTGGGGCCGGGTACAGTCTCTGCTCTCACTGAGGCTGACCAGAGGTACGCAGCTGCACTGTTGGGGAAAGTTTACAATGCACTGTTTTAAATGTTAAGTGTGCATGCGTACCTGCCTACCACTTATGTTAATGCCTGTTTATAAGAATGTTGTAATACGATTTCTCCCAAAGGGCTGGCGGATGCCAGGCACTTTGTTGGAGTAATCCTTGAGCACTGGAGAGCTCTTTCTTGACAGAATCTGTCAACTTTTAAGAGCTATTTTCCCCTCCTGGGGTCTGTATCTTGTTCAGATGCTCCTGCATCTGGATTATTGACCAAACCCCATTTCCCTATGCAATGCATAAAATTTCAAGGCAATCCACGTAACTGTATGGATACCTAGATACCGACCAAGGATTTTCTGAGGTATGAAAATCTACAAATCAAACAAAGTATTAGTCATCTCAGTGCTCCAACATTAAATAAACTGCTTAACAGGAAGCTGATTTGCAACAGGAAGAGTCAGCACATTCCTTTACTCACATTCTTTTTCAAGCAGATGCCTTCCAGCAAGACAACTGCACGCTCAGCTGTAAAAACTGCTCTATCGTTTACACAGGCAGACCAAAGGAAGCACAGAATGATAACCTAATTTGCCTGTTCCAGAACTCTGAAGAACACCATCACCGTGCTGGAATTAGCAGGTGATTTGATATTATGCAATTACATTTCCCCTTTCTAATCAAGTTGCATTTCCTTAGCAAAATGACTAAGACAACCACAAATGTTCACATATTCCAATCCTCAAACACTAATGAATGTAATTAAAATAGGTATTTCAGATTTAGATAGATAGGCCTTTTCACTTTCCATCATCATTCACTCATCACTGGTAAAACAGCAGATCATTAATTTTCAATAGTAGCAAGTTGGAGATTAGAGCTTTCAGGAGTGAACCAAAAGCACTTGTTAATGTGAAAACTAAGAAGTGCATCAGCAAGGCTCTATGGTGACTGGAAGCCATTTATAATGAATTAAGCATTTGTACACAGAGGGAATTTTAAAGTTTCTTCACTAATGTTAAAAAAATGTGTTGCCTTCCCTAACAGCCTCACCTGTGGTATTGTGCTGAGTTCTCAACTTCCAATCAAGTTCTCAACTCCAAATATAGTTCTCTAGTAGTGTTTCTCCTCATGTCTAATGCTGAAACAGATTAAACAAACTGGGTTTTGACTTTTTGTTTAAATTTCCATGACAGCCAAAAGAGATGGCATCTTAAATTTGTTGTGAAGTGCCTCTATCCAATATGTGATGCTTAAGTAAATGCTGTACCATTTTCATAGATCCACCCTCTCCCACTACCCTAAAAAGCACTGAATATCTAGGAAGAAAGCTTGAATTATATCTAGATGGGATTCAGGCTGGATTCTAATACAACGAAATTATGACCCGTAAACAAATATATAGTTTTCTCTTCCTTGCTATCTGCAGAGATAGGCCTTCTTTAAAATAATTACAGTGATACTGTGAGAAGTCTAACCAAAGTAGGATTTGCTTATTCATTCCTGAGGCACTGAGTTTCATGGGCATCCTGATCTCTCTGGGGAGTGAGTTCCAGACTCAGGAACAGCTATCAAGGAAGACCTCAAGTCTAACTCTTCAGGGAGACAATTCCACTGTTCCAATGCCCATTTAGAGGCTTTGATGCTATCAAAGTCTTACAACACATGGATTAATTCCCTTCTGAGGCTATTTCTGCATGGAGGGAAGGGGGAAGAATGCCTTGTTTAGTGTTTATAGCACCTCAGTAACCACAGCCAACCCCCCAAACAGTAATACAGATATAACACTGAAATGTTTAATGTGGTTATGTGGCCTCTTCAAGAACAAGTGTCTGTTGCTTTGGAAGAGACATCCTGTGCGGTTCTTCAGCCTTACTGAACTGAACTTCTTCCAACACTTAATGGACTTTACTAAGGAGGGTTGCACGCCTATATTGCTGGTGATATTCTCATTAGTAATTTCAGGCTATTTCTGGGTAAGAGATTTTAACTGGTAATCCTACAAGTCCAACATATGACAAATTTTTGCTAACTATCCAAACCTGACGTTTATTACCAAAGGGGTAGCCGTGTTAGTCTATTGTAGAAAGACAACAGAGTCCTGTGGCACTTTTAAAGACTAACAGATTTATTTATCGCATGAGCTTTCGTGGGAGAAGATCCCACTTCATCAGAAATCAAACACTATATTTGACTCAATCACAGTTCAAGTGGTGAGAAGACATCCTAGAGCTGCTAATCAACTCATAGCTACACTGCTACATACTGTGCATCAATCACTTTAAAGCTAAATTCCAAAGGGGTAGCCGTGTTAGTCTATTGTAGAAAGACAACAGAGTCTTGTGGCACTTTTAAAGACTAACAGATTTATTAATCGGCCACAAGACTCTGTTGTCTTTAAAGCTAAGAACCTCAAATTCCTTAATATTCTACATAACAAGAGCCACACCCAACTGCATTCAACTGTCATTGTCCTGTTGCAACTTGCTGGTTCCCCCTTCCACATTTCATCCATGAAGGCAGCACCATTTCCACCCTGGGCTCTGAATATCACACTACAGTGACTGAAGCAACACCTACAGTATAATGAGTTTCCACAATGATTTTAGTCTAAATAGCATAATACAAAAATAATTGTTAGGCAGAGCTAGGAAATCCGTTTCCCTGCAGGCATAGTTAATTAGCAGTAAGACATCAAAGTATGAACAAACAGACAAGAATTGCTCACATATACATTCCTATCAGGTAATTAATTTTGCTCATTGTACTCAGAATAGTACTTCAATCATTGACACGATACTGATACAGAAAAGATTTTCTTCCTAAAAACAGTGAATTCATACCAAGTATATGCAGATAATGGCAATGATTCCCTGGTAACGGGACTCATCCAGATTGGTCATGTCCCTATATAAAATACCAGTCAAGAAAAGAGTCAATTGTATTTTTAAATGGCCATTACCCTTTTAAAAGTCACTCCATTAAAATAAATCTATATACCACTATGAATATTTTAAAATGTGTAAGTTTATTATATACCAGCAACTAAGCAGATTTTTACTGTTTTCAGAGCTCAAGTACATGTTTACAGCCTCTCAAGATACAGAAGTCAAAATGACTATATACACTCTATCCCATAAATACACAGAGCACAAGAAGAAGAGAGATATTTTTTAGTGTCTGTTTTAGTAAGAAATTCTTATGTGAAATGGAAGAAATTCTTATGTGAAATGGGATAAAAGATTTAGCATTTTTTTTCTTTAAGTTCCGTCCATTTAGAGCCACCAGCTGAGAAAAGCTAAAGACAGCTGAATTTGGTACGCCCAGGTTTTTCTCATCAGGACACTCAGAAGAATTTCTTAAATTACCTTTGAGATTCCTTCACTGATATCTGCAGAGAGATACGTTATACTTAAGATACGTTACAATGTTAGGAATCATCCGACTGTTTGAGAACATGTCATTTTCAGACACATTATAGGAGGCATTACCAGGTCCTCCTAGAGTTAAGGTTGCCTGGTATTGTCCATAAGACACATTTTTTAAAATCAGGGATGTGCCTTTCAATGCTCCCCTGGAGAAACAGTCCAAATTCGGCCATGTTATTGGCCTTTGAAAACGTCTCAGTTTGCACATGCTCAGTACCCTCGTTAAGAGCTTGGCGGTTAAATTCACCAAAGAGGATCCGTACTCGGAATGCTCCATTCTGGAGCTGAGCAGAAATCACCCTGCAATCACTGTTTCTGACTGCGGGGATCATTGTGCCAGGCACAAAACTCTCTTAATGATCTTCCTGTTGACATCCACGTTAGAGGAGAACACAACATGACTTGAATACAGAGGGAACAAGAGCTGAAAGGGGTTGGCAGCAGCACGTAAAGACCAGAGTGAAGAAGAAAGAAGATTGTACCTGGTAGGGGCTGTGCAAAGAGACAGAATGGAAGGATAATGAGATCGGGAAAAGTGCTGCAAGGAACAAGGGACTGAGTGGGCAAAAAAATGGGATTGGGAACCACTGGAAGGGGGCTGCGGAAGATTTATTGGATCAGAAGCCCAAGACAGGGTAGACTGGAGTTGGCTGGACAAGGACAACTGAGAGGAGAGGTGTTGGGACAGATTCATAGATTTCAAGGCCAGAAAGTGTCAGTGTGGCCATCTAAAATGAAACAAGGGCAGAAGGGGATCAATATTAGGGTGGGAGATGAGGCAGAAGCAGCTATGACCCTTAGAAACACTCCTCTCCACAACCTGGAGTGAAACCCTAGATTCCCATGTCTCCACATTCCACTGGCAGTAGTACATATCTGTGAAACATACTGCAAAATGCAAGTCTCATCCCCCATCTAACAGTCATTCATCTTTATGTGAAACTGTTACTCAGTTAACCCCTGTGGCTTGCTATGGATTCAAGGGCTCCAACCCAGCTGTTGAATCATGTGAATGTCAATGATTTCACATAAAACATACCATTAAATTAGGTTTAAAAAACCAAAACAAAAATCCTACGGAGTTGCATACCCAAAGCCTACATTATAAGAATATAAAGGTTGAAATTCAAGCACTCAAGTTATGAAATGCCAGAATCAACATTGCCTGTGCAAACTCAATATGGTTTCCCTGTGCGTATGCATTATTATGCAGACCTAATTACATGACTCTTTTCCCTAGACCCTCACCTAATTCAGCGCACAAAACACACAAGACTGCATACTGAAAGAGGCTGTCGGGCACAACCTCTGTCTCATTTGGGGCTAAAATGTTTAGTGTCTGAAGCAGACTGCAGTAACAGAAAGGATGTTTTCATGGTTAAGTCACTTGAATGGTGCGGCAGAGATTAGGACTGTATCACTCCCACTGCCCACCACATTCTTATGTTATGTTAGCCAAGCTGCTTAAACCAAACTTTACACACCTGGTGCTACATAATGCTACATTCTCTGAAAAACATGAAGCGCTAAGCCTCTCAAACTGGGCACCCAAACTTAAGACCAAAGTAGGGGTGTAAAATATTAAACAGTTAATTGCTAAGTAGTAGTCTTACCCTTTACAAATTAAATTCCAAAGGGGTAGCCGTGTTAGTCTATTGTAGAAAGACAACAGAGTCCTGTGGCACTTTTAAAGACTAACAGATTTATTTATTGCATGAGCTTTCGTGGGAGAAAATCCCACTTCGTCAGACGCTTTGAAGATGAGAAAGGTACAGAATGGGAGGAAATTAAATGCAGTGGAGTGTATGACATAGCATCAGGTCAGGCTGTAACAGCAAATCAAAATAGGTATTAGGATTCAAACACTGGGGAACAGCACATAGAGGAGGGGGAGGTCAAATCACTTGTTGTAATGAGAGAAAAATCCATAGTCCCTGTTTAACCCCAAGACAACTGAGTCAAATTTGCATATAAGTTCGAGTTCTGCAGTCTCTCTTTGAAACTGTGATTTGTTATTCATCTGTTTCAACACAGCTATTAACAAGTCGTCAAGGGAGTGAGCAGGGAGACTGAAGTGTTCCCCTATTGGTTTTGTAGTGTTGCAATTTCTGATGTCAGATTTCTGTCCATTTATTCTTTGGCGCAGAGACTGTCCTGTTTGTCCAATATATAGGGCAGAGGGGCATTTCCGGCACATGATGGCATAAATCACATTGGTGGATGAGCAGGTGAACGAACCCTTGATGGAGTAGGTGGCTTGATTAGGCCCTGTGATGGTGTCATCAGTGTAGATATGAGGGCAAAGTTGGCAGCGTGGTCTGTTGCAGGGATATGTTCCTGCTGTATGATCTGTAGTTGCTGGTAAGTATCCTTTTAAGGTTAGGGGGCTGTCTGAAAGCAAGGAGAGGTCTGTCTCCTAAGGCTTGAGAGAGTGAGGGATCATCTTGTAAAATAGGCTGTAGATCTTTGATGATGTGTTGAAGAGGTCTGGCTTGGGGGGTTGTAGGTGGTGACCAGTGGCGTTCTGTGGTTGTTTTTCATGGGCTGCTCCTGCAGTAGTTGACTTCTGGGTACCCGTCTGGCTCTGTCAATTTGTTTCTTCACTTCTGCGGGTGGGTACTGTAGTTTTAAGAATGCCTGGTAGAGATCCTGAAGGTGTCTGTCTCCGTCTAAGGGGTCAGAGCAAATGTGGTTATATCTTAGGGCTTGACTGTACACAATGGATCGTGTGGTGTGTCGAGGATGGAAGCTCGAGGGATGTAGGTAACTATACCGATCAGTAGGTTTGTGGTATAAGGAGGTCGTTATGTGCCCATCGCTAATTTGCACTGTAGTGTCCAGAAAGTGGATCTCTTGTGTGGAGTGTTCCAGGCTAAGTTTGATTGTGTTGTGGAAATTGTTGAAATCTCTATGGAAATCTTCAAGGGCATCTTTACCATGGGTCCAGATGATGAAGATGTTATCAATATAGCGTAGATAAAGTAGAGGTGTTTTGGGATGAAACGTGAGGAAACCTTGTTCTAAATCGGCCATAAAGATGTTGGCATATTGTGGGGCCATGCGGGTACCCATAGCAGTGCCACTGACTTGAAGGTATAAATTATCTTCAAATCTGAAATGGTTGTGGGTGAGTACAAAGTCACAGAGGTCAGCCACAAGTTTAGCTGTGTCATCATCTTGGATAGTTCTTCTAATAGCTTGTAATCCATCCTTGTGTGGGATGTTAGTGTAAAGAGCCTCTACGTCCATAGTGGCCAGGATGGTATTTTCTGGAAGACCGTCAATGGACTGGATTTTTCTCAGGAAATCTGTAGTGTCTCTCAGATAGCATAGGGTCTTAGGAGAGAGTCCACATAGCCAGATAATCCTGCTGTAAGCGTGCCAATGCCTGAGATGATGGGGCATCCGGGGTTTCCTCTTTTATGTGGGATTTTCTCCCACAAAAGCTCATGCGATAAATAAATCTGTTAGTCTTTGAAAGTGCCACAGGACTCTGTTGTCCTTTACAAATTCATAAGCATTAATTGCTTAACTGTTCCCTGCATGGGGGTGGGGGGAGGGAAGGTGGAAGGCACAATGGGGATGTAGTGTTGCAGAGAGGGATGATAGGGGGTGGGGGAGGAGTTTTGCAGAAAACATGCTTGCACATGCACAGGGAGGAGTCCTCCTGACAGCTTAGTGCAGGGGTCAGCAACCCAAAAGATAAGAGCCATTTTTAATAATTCCTTCAATAACCAAGTGTTTTGAGAGCCGCAATGGGTAGCCTCCTGGCTAAGAAACTGAATAACAGAACAGATATGCATATTGATTTTTAACAACAAAAAATGATGTTAATAAACAATTTACATATAAACATTGTAACAGTGGAAGAGAAGGAAGAGAAAGAGAAAGGAAGGAAGGAAGGCAGAGAAGGAAAGGAAGGAAGGAAAGAAAAAAGAAGTAAGGGGGAAAGGAAGGAAGGAAGAGAAAGAAAAAGAAAAAAGAAGGAAGGAAGAGAAAAAGAAAAGAAGGAAGAGAAGGAAAGAAAAAAGAGGGAAAGGAGAAAGAAGGAAAAGAGAAAAGAAGCAAAGAGAGAAGGAAGGAAGAGAAAGCAGGAAAAAAAGGAAGGAAGCAAAGAGAGAAGAACGAAGGAAGAAAAGAGAGAAGAAAGAAGAAAGAAAGAAAAAGAAGAAGTAAGAAGAAAAAGAAGAAAGCATGCCACAGGATGGCCCCGGAGCCCAGCTGCAGAAAAAGAAAAGAAAGAAAAAAGAAAAGAAAAGAAAGCCAGCCACAGCTCGGGGGATGGCAGGGGCTGCTGGGCGTCCCTCTAAGCTGCGCGGCCGCGTACCCGTGCAACTTACATGGAAAATAGCGTGGGGGTGTGGGTCGGACTGGAGAAGGGAAGAGACAGGCTCGGGCTGGAGAAGGAGAGAGGCACAGGTCGGGCTGGAGAAGGGAAGAGACAGGCTCGGGCTGGAGAAGGGAAGAGGCGCGGATCGGGCTAGAGAAGGAGAGGCGTGGGTCAGGCTGAAGAAGGGAAGAGGCACAGGGAGAGGCTTGACTCAGAGCCAAGGGGGCCTGGGAGTCGTGGCCAGAACTCCAGAGCTACTTCACACCTGGCTCCCTGGAGGGGATTGCCAGGGAGCCACCAGGAGGCAGACAAAGAGCCGCATGCGGCTCTCGGAGCCGCTGTTGCCGACCCCTGGCTTAGTGGTTTGATACAGCCATGGCACCAAGTCTGAGCAACAGCTGAGGGATGCCTGGGAGAAGGGTGTAGAGGTTCGAGTGGTTATGGGACATGTCTCTGGTCCTGGAACAGAGCCAGGAGCACAGCAGGGAGAGAATGGGGGAAGAACACTAACCTATACAGGAAGCTACAAGCAGGAACTTTCATTCCAGACTAAAGGATCCCAGTAGAGGATGTTGCGATTCCCACAGTAACCTTGGGGGACACAGCAACCAACTAATGCCATGGCTCATGAAGCCTTAATCAGGCAATCTGCATAGCAGCAAGGAGCACTTCAGTAACTGGCTAAGCTGTTGGCAATGACTGCTGAATGTATATTTGGCAAATTAAAGACACACTGGAGGTGCCTTGAAAGCAGACTGGACCTAAATGAGGCCAATATTCCCAGGGTTACAGCCACCTGTTCTGCGCACCAAAATTTATGTGAAGCTAAGAGTGAAAAGTTTGCCTCTGGGTAGACCACAGAGGTGGATCGCCTTGCATCTGCAAGCCAGATGCCAGGGGTACTAGAGGAGTGCAAAGGTGAGCCATACAAATAAGGGAGGCATTGAAGGCCCACTTTGAGAATGAGCCCATAAGGTGTTTTGGGTTTTTTTGGTTTTGCTTTTTTAAAACAGCACTGTGCCTTTCTATGCCTGCTATCCAGTTTTCAGTGGCAAATGAAAATATGTGCAACAAAAATAAAAAATGCTTTTTTTTATTACTAAACACAAAAGAGTTCACAACAAAGAAAATCCTGGAGGAGAGAAAGTAGAGGGGGGCACTGTCAGCTATGACAGTTGTGTGCAAGTCCAACTGTCATTCTTATAGCTATCAATCACAGAATCATAAACTATCAGGATTGGAAGGGACCTCAGGACATCATCTAGTCCACCCCTGCTCAAAGCACAGCCAACCCCACCTAAATCACCTCAGCCAGGTCTCTGTCAAGCCAGATGTTAAAAATCTCTAAGGGGTGGAACGTAAGGGACAGGGAGACATCCAGGAGTTTGGTACGAATGTGTTGAGGGAGTGCAGGGTAAGACATTCGGTTGTGACTGCCAAGACAGGAGCAGGGGCAAGTATGTGTGAACTGTGTCTCCATTAAGACTTTTCTTTAGCACGTCTCTCTGCTCCTCCATGGTCTTGATCATTTGGTCATAGCCAGCTCCTTATTCTCTTTCCATCCCTACCTCTCCATCTTTTGAGATTCAGACACTGAGTGTCTCCATGCCTTCTTCTCTCTTTTGGCTACCTCAGAGGACAGGAGGAGTTCCTGGAATATCTCCCCCTTGCTTCTCCAAAGTCATTTCCTTATCAACCAGAGGCAGTCTACAGCACAGGAGTTTTTGCTGAAAAATCACATCTGTGTAAGAACAAGAAATAATTAACAGAAGTATTATTATGAGAGCCTTAACACTCTAGAAATATTACTATGAAACATACTTCATTCTCACTGTCCCTCTGGGCAGAATGCAGATCTTTGATCAATCTGGGAATGGTGAATTTGGGAAAGGGGGACAAGATCATTCATGGTTCTGGGTCGTGGTCATCTGGGGCATAAATACTGTACACAGGAAAAACAAAATTCAAAGCTGTGCCATCATTTTCCACAGGCCTGGGCCATGAAAGTTCATATCTCAGTCCTGTAAATCAGCAAGTATGCTGGGATGCATCTCCTCCATGTGAGCAGCTTCAAATCAGATCCCTAAGCTGCATAACTGTGTGCTGCTTTGTCTCCACTCAAGTGGCTGCTCAGTGGTGTAGGAAAGCATTCTACAACGGGAGAAGTAACAGAGCTGCTCTGCCAAGGAATCTGAGGCAGAGAATCAGGGACTACCTACAGGAAAGTTTCCTAGAGCTCTCATTGAAGGATACCTGCAAAATTGCAGTGTGCATTAACTTGCTTCTCAACTACACTGTGCACAAAGGAATGGGAAAGCACATGGAAACCCAGCTCCCCTTGTGTAAATTTTCATCCCTTCCATTATCTCTATGTTTTAACCAAGATAAGAACCCCCTGTGCCTGCTGTACACAGGTATCATTAGCTTCTAAACACTCACCAGAGATCCCCTCTTCTGCTTCCTGAATGCCTTGAGTTAAAGGGCTTGGGCAGCTATAATCTTCTGGGATTGAGAACCGCTCCTGATCCCCAACCTCACAAAGGGAACTGGTCTCCAGCTCCGGGTCATCCTCTAACTCCACTTCCTTAGCAATGACTTCTTCGTCAGGGTTGAGTCTGGTGTCTCTGGGATTCCAGAGGCGTCTGCGGGTGTCTGGACGTTGGATGGACGACTGCTGCTGCGAGTGGCTTTCTGCTCTTTGTAGAAGTGGTAGCTCATTGGCTGCCACACCAGGATGATGGTTTACCTCCCTGGCAGATCTGCTGTAGCTCCTTGGTTTTCGCACGGCACTGCACCGTGTCCCACTCATAATCCTCCTTCACCATGGCATGAGAAATCTAGCCATATGTATATAAGTTCCTTCAGCTTGAGCAAAGCTGGGACTGCACAACCAACTCTCCCCAAACACTGATCAGGTCTGGCAGCTCCGGTGTGCTCCAAGCAGAAGAGTGTTTGTTCTATGGAGCCTCCATGGCCACATGGAAAAATGAGATGCAAGCTCTCCACACTGACCAATCAGGGAGTGGAATAAAAGTGTCAAAACAGCCCATAACTTTAAAGGGAGAGGGGCAGGTGGAGTTCAGAGGAGGAGATGCAGAGCAGTAGAGTTTAAACGGATGTTCAGAGTGATCAGGATTGGCATCATGGGACACTTCTGGAGGCCATTTACTGTAACAATCATATAGCAGTGTCTACACTAATGCATTTGATAGAAGTTGGGCAGAAAAAGCCCTATGCCTCTCATCCAGTGTCGGGTTGTTTTTGTTTTGTTTTTTTTTAAAAACCAGGAAGTTTTGGTGGGGGAGAAGGAAGATTCTAATTTGTATACCAGGACTGTTTGTCAACAAGAGCAAAACTCTCTAGCGTAGACCAGGCCTAAGTTACCTGGCTACAGTCAGAGTGTGTCAGTGGTACAAACAGAAACAAAATTACCTGGCTCCAAGTTCTGTGTGCTAATCAGTAAATGATTGATACCAACATCATAGATTCACACATGCAAAAAACTCTGAAACATCCATGTGATAATCTAGTCTTGCCTTCAACGAAACACAGGCCACAAAACATCCCCAAAATAATTCCTAAAACAAATCTTTCAGGAAAACAGCCAACAATTTAAAAATTATTAGTGATTAAAAACTCCATTACAAACCCTGGTAAACTGGAATAGTTAATTACTCTCACTGTTCACTTCCGTCTCATTTCCACTGTGAATTTGTCTAGCTTCAACTTCCAGCCATGGAACTGGGTTATACCTTTCTCTGTTTGATTGAGGAACCCATTATTAAATATTTGTTCTCCACGTAAGTACTCACAAACTATAATCAAGTCACTCCTTAGTTGTCTTCTTGTTAAGCTTAGTAGGCTGAGCCCACTGGGTCTGTCACTTTAAGGTAGGTTTTCTAATTCTTCACACCAGGTTCTCAAACTGCGGTCCCGACACCTCAGGGTGTCATAAGGTTAACATGGGGTGGGGTTGCGAGCCATGCCAGCGAGTACGGCATAGCATAAGGGGTCATCTCTTTCCTTGGGGTGGTGGGTGTCACAGCCTGAAATATTTTCAACCCAGGTCTCAGAGGAAAGAGTTTGAAAACCGCTGCTTTAATCAGTCATTTCACAGCTCTTCTCTGAACCCCCTACAATGCATCGAGGCCCCAGAAGCGGACACGGTATTGCAGCAGCGGGCAGGAGCAGCATGGGAAGGACCCCAGGGAACTGGGGCTGCATTAGCAGCGGATTATCCACAGCTGCCACACTCCCCCGAGTCCCGCTCGGCAGGCGATGCTGGGCCCGAACGGGACGAACACACGCGGAGCGGCGGCGGCGGCAGGGGCGGCACATTCCCCTCCCGGGCGGGCGGGCGGCGGGGGCGGCAGGGCCCAGCACTTTGACCCACCTCAGGGAAACTCCGGCCGCCGCCCCGCGCCGGGCCCGCCCCGCCACCGCCCCGCCACCGCGGGCCCTCATCACTCACGCTGCGGAGACCGGCGCGGGGCGGGGCCGCTCCTCCAGCTCCGGGCTCTCGCCGTCGGTCTCCCCGCAGGAGCCGCCGCTGCTGCTGTCGGTGGCGTCCGAGTCGCAGCCCCGCTGGGCGGAGCGGAGCCGGGCGGTGGCGCTGGCCGCCAGGCGCCGCAAGTCGGGCCCCAGGGCCGGAGGGAAGCCGGCGGGGGCCGCCCGCCCCACGTACCGCACCAGCCCGGCCAGCTGCTGCCGGACGTGCCGCTCCAGCTGCCGGGCCTGCAGCGCCCGCAGCCGCCGGCACAGGCCACGCGCCCGACTCCACAGCGCGGCCTGGCGGCCCCGCACCGCCGCCTCCCTGCTCGGGGCGGGCAGCTCGGGGAGCGCCGGGGCAGCCGCCATGCGGGGACCCGCCTCACGGCCCGGCGGAGCGCGGGCTGTCCATGGAGGCGGGCTGGGCTGGGCTGGGCTCCCCTCCCCCACCGCACACAGCCGCCTCCTCGCCACAGAGGACGCCACTGCCTCCCAGTCAGGCTGCTCAGCGCGCGCCGAGCTGACGGAAGCGGCGCCCCGCCCCGCGCCAGCACATGCGCACACTAACCTCCCCAGCCGCCCTCTTTGCGAACTCTGCCCTTTACTCAAGCGCGCCCTGCGACTCCCCACCCCCCTCTGGCCACCCTCTCTGCGCATGCGTGCAGCCGGGCGGCACCGCTCAGCAGCGCCCGTCTCAGAGCGGTCACCGCCTCCTCCATTCTCATTGGTTCTGTTACCTTCTCCGTCCTTCCCCACCTTCGCCGGGGGAAGCCTGTCCAATCACAGCAGACAACTCGACAAGGGCGAAACGAACAGCGCGGCGAACCAATCAGAACTATGATCCCACCTCTCTCCTCCCTGTAGGTACAGCTCAAGCAGCGCAGCAGGCAGGGGAGATTCGGCTCTGACTGCTCTCTGGTGGTAGCGTGAGCCGGTGCCTGCAACATTCCCCCTCCCCAAAGGAGGCTTACACTACAGCCAGGCTAGCTCAGCACCTCTGCAATGACCCTAAGTTCCAAAACGGGGAGCCGGGTTCGTCTATTGCAGAGAAACAAACAGTCCTGGGGCACTTTTACAGATTAACAGATTTATTTATCGCATGAGCTTTCGGGGGAGAAAATCCCACTTCGACAGATGCTTTGAAGATGGGAAATGGGAGGAAATTAAATGCAGGGGAGTGTATGACATAGCATCAGGTCAGGCTGTAACAGCAAATCAAAATAGGTCTTAGGATTCAAACACTGGGGAACAGCACATAGAGGAAGGGGAGGTCAAATCATCAGTTGTAATGAGAGAAAAAAATCTGTAGTCCCTGTTTAACCCCAAGGCAAGCGAGTCGAATTTGCATATCAATTCGAGTTCTGCAGTTTCTCTTTGAAGCCGTGATTTGTTATTCATCTGTTTCAGCACAGCTATTCGCAAGTTGTCAATGGAATGAGCAGAGAGATTGAAGTGTTCCCCTATTGGTTTTTCAGTGTTGCACTTTCTGATGTCAGATTTGTGTCTATTTATTCTTTTGCACAGAGACTGTCCTGTGTGACCAATATATAAGGGGGGGAGCCATTTCTGGCACATGATGGCATAAATCAGATTGTTGGATGAGCAGGTGAATGAGCCCTTGATGGTGTAGGTGGCTTGATTTGGTCCCGTGATGGTGTCTTTTCTACAACAGACTAACATGGCTACCCTTTTGGAACTTAACTGTAGTGTAGATAGGAGGGCAAAGTTGGCAGCGTGGTCTGTTGCAAGGATGTGTGCCTGCTTTAATGTTTCTGTTGTTTGATCTGTAGTTGCTGGTGAGTATCCGTTTAAGGTTGGGGGGCTGTCTAAGTGAGGAGAGGTCTGTCTCCCAAGGCTTAAGAGAGGGAGGGATCATCTTGTAGAATAGGCTGTAGATCTTTGTTGATGTGATGAAGAGGTCTGACTTGGGGGGGTTGTAGGTGGTGACCAGTGGTGTTCTGTTGTTTTTTTCTTGGGATTCTCCTGTAGTAGTTGACTTCTGGGTACACATCTAGCTCCATTAATCTGTTCCTTCACTTCTGCAAGTGGGTACTGTAGTTTTAAGAATGCTTGATAGAGATCCTGAAGGTGTATGTCTCTATCTGAAGGATTGGAGCAAATGCAGTTATATCTTAGGGCTTTACTGTACACAATGGATCGTGTGGTATGTCTCGGATAAAAGCTCGAGGGATGTAGGTAACTATAGCGATTGTGATTTATGTCATCATGTGCCGGAAATGCCCCCCTGCCTTATATATTGCACAAACAGAACAGTCTCTGCACAAAAGAATAAATGGACACAAATCTGACATCAGAAATTGCAACACTCAAAAATCAATAGGGGAACACTTCAATCTCCCTACTCACTCCATTGCCGACTTGCTAATAGCTGTGCTGAAACAGATGAATAACAAATCACAGCTTCAAAGAGAAACTGCAGAACTTGAATTGATATGCAAATCTGACTCACTTGCCTTGGGGTTAAACAGGGACTACAGATTTTTTTTCTCTCATTACAACAGGTGATTTGACCTCACCTTCCTCTATATGCTGTTCCCCACTATTTGAAGCCTAACATCTATTTTGATTTGCTGTTACAGCCTGACCTGATGCTATGTCATACACTCCCCTGCATTTAATTTCCTCCCACTCTGTAACTTTCCTATCTTCAAAGCGTCTGACGAAGTGGGATTTTCTCCCACGAAAGCTCATGCGATTAATAAATCTGTTAGTCTTTAAAAGTGCCACAAGACTCTGTTGTCTTCCTTCCATGTTTACGAGCAGCTGTAAGCAGGATATTGGTGTGGTACCACAAGTTTCTCCCCCTACTTCAAACACCAGCTCAACCTAAATCATCAACTCATTTTTTTGAACCAGCCAACGAACTAAACACGAGATTCAGCAAATGCCTAGGAATATTTGGGGAGTTGCCATCTGGGCAATTCAGGGGAGTGTGACATTTTCAGTTTCATTGTTTCCAACTCTCCCAGTTCCTATGCAAGCTATGTGAATTTGTCCAGAGCTGCAGTCATTCTAAAAAGCTCCTTCCAGCCCTCTCAGATATTTTATCTCTGTTTGGGGGAACCCTGTTAGACAGACTGCTTTTACCACTGCCTGTCTCCTGGGGAAGAGAAACCAAATAAAGCTGCTGCAAGAAGCAGGTAGAGCTCCTGTGAGTCCCCTCCCCCAGGAGGTGACAATTATCACGGGGGGAGGGAGGGGAGAACAGTTAGAGCATAATAACTCAAGACAGTCTGCACCCTGATGGGTAAAAATAATGGCTCTTTACTTCCTCTCATCCTCTTTTCCACAACCCTAGAGCTGTGAATGGGGGAGGGAGAGAGAGGTGAAGACCCCTGGTGCTATTCCCATCCCCGGCTTGGAACGGAAAGGAGGAGATACTGCTACAGGCCTTGGTACCACCCCCTGACCTTCAAAAAAACAAACCCAAACCCCCCCCCACACACATACAACAACAGAGAGAGGGATGAAAAAAGCCCCAGAAACTGCGAGAGCCACTTCAGGTGAAGTTGGAAGGGGAGCAGAACTAATCAAGGGGAAGAGGAGGGTAGAACTGACAAAGGACAGAGGGAGACAGGCAAATGTGGGGGTCAGAGCTTCTGCAATGGAGACCAAATATTATCTTAATAAATTTGGGTGTAAAATGGTAATCCTAATGGTCACAAATACCCTGGGAGTGAGCAGGGTGAGTTAAAAAAATCAAACTGCAACCAATCTCATGATTTTTTAAACTTTAATTTGGTAATATTCTGTTTGTATGGAGGTGTGGATTGGGATCACAGTATAAAGAGTAACATCCTGGAAGGCAAGTGTACAAGTGAAAATGTTGTATATGTACTCACATAAGTAGTGCCTTTAAAAAGCAGGGAAATTTTCAACGTATACATCTTTTCTGGAACAGTGAGCACTTGGAGAGTTAACTAAACCGCACAGTAAATGTTAAAGTTAAACCCATAAACACTAAGGCAGTATCAAAAGCTTTTCATTCATAGATATCAAAAGCATCTTACCACGCTGCTCAAATACCATCCTCATTTTACCATGAGGAAGCAACTTAACCAAGGTTACTCAGTAAGTCAATACAGCAGCAGAACTGCTAATAAAACTCAAATTCGAAAGGGGTAGCTGTGTTCGTCTATTGTAGAAAAACAACAGAGTTCTGTGGCACTTTTAAAGATGTCTCACAGATGTGCATCCTATCCATTGGACCACACATTCAAACAAATAGTTAAACAGTGTTAACTCTGCACAGTTAACTAAATAAGATTATTCAATGGGGTACAAAGTAGGTGTAGTACCAGTGCTTTTTTTCTGCCGGAATGCACCGGAACGGCGTTCCGGCACCTTTTTTTCCCCGCCGGTGCTCCCTCCCAGCTGTGCAGGCTGGGCCGGGCTGGGGAGATTTAAATCTCCCGCCCTGAGCATGCGCAGTTACAGCGTGCTCAGGGCGGGAGCGGACTGGCCGGCAGCAGCTCTGCCGGCCGTCCCCGTGTTTCCCAGCCTCCGGCCAGGTAAGGGGGCTGGAGGGAGGCCTGGAGAGGGGTGGGGGGACAAGGAGACGGGCCGGGTTAGAGGGGTGGGGGTGGGGACAAGGAGACGGCCCGGGTTAGAGGGGTGGGGGTGGGGACAAGGAGGGACCCCCGCGCAGGCCGGCAGCCCCCACCGCCCCCTCCAGACCCCCGGGGCTGCTTCCTTTCTCTTCTTTCTCTTCCTCTTCCTTTCCTTCCTTTCTCTTCTTTCTTCCTTTCCTTTTTTTCTTTTTCTCTTCTTTGTCTTCCTCTTCCCTGCCTTCCTTTCTCTTCTTTCTTCCTTTCCTTTTTTTCTTTCTCTTCTTTGTCTTCCTTCCTTCCTGCTCTTTCTGTCTTTGCTTCCTTCCTTTCTTTCTTTTTTTCTTTGTCTCCTCCTTCCTTCTCTTTTTTCTTTCTCTCCCTTCTTTTTTAAAACTTTTTAAAAATTAATTTTAAATAAAAACCTTTCTTAAAATTAGATTAATTCCAAATTCATTCCAATTAAATTAATTAAACACAATTAATTAATTAATTCTATTTACAGTCACTTTATCTTCAATTAATGCCTATAATTTCTGTCTTGTGAGTTTTCCCCAAAAATTTATTCTGAAAGTTTTTCACACGGCTTGAAAATTTTGCACACAAGCCACCAAACCTAGAGGGAACATTGGCTACTAGTTGCGTACACAACAGCAGGCCAGCAGGCTAACATCGGTCAGTCCCACACTCTGGGCCTGGCCGGAGCCCACAGCACCAACAAAAAGTGTGTGGATGCATTACTGCCTGCCACCCAGTACCCAGAAACACAGGCCAGCAGCAGACGTGATAGCTACGCATTCACGTTTTTTTCTAATTATAATACGGCCCCCCAACAGTCTGAGGGACCGTGAACTGGCCCCCTATTTAAAAAGTGTGAGGACCCCTGCTGTAAGACCTCACAGGTTGTCTTTCAGTATATTAGCGGCCTGCATAGTTAATAAAACTTAACAGTTTTTACCTTGTATTTTTATTTCTTTGATATATTCAAAAATTTACTGTTTACTGCACTATTTTCAGTGTTATTTCTTTATGACACGACGGACATCAATAGGAGTTCCGGTACCTTTTTTTTTAGAAAAAAAGCACTGTGTAGTACAAGTAAATTGATAAAAGAAATACAGTCTATCAAGAAATCGAAATAGCTAATGTTTAGAAATTGACAGTCTAAAAGTCTTCAAAAGAGAAAAAAAGTAAAAGACAGCTAAGTGCACCCACTTTATGAAGTGAACTCAGTGACAAAGGAGAAGCAAGTTTTCCACATATGGTCATCAGAATCTTTTAAAATGTATTTTAAGAAGGGACAAGAACTATTTTTATTTGATTGAAGTTCTACTGTAAAACTAGCACAAAGGTAAATATACAACTGTATTAAATGTTATTGGTTTAAAAGAGATTCATGGCAAACTTTCTCTACCAGCGTAATGGACTATAAAGATTATTATAGCATTAGTCGTATCTGTTTAGGTATTTTTTCCAGAATGAAAGGCCAAGAATAGCAGTTAGGAATTGAATGTTTATAATTCTCTATTAATTTAAATGTACAAAAACATATTCAATAGATGCAAGTTCTATCGTAGGTTCTAGCAAAGCAGAGGAAAGACTTCCATTACTAGGTCTATTTTCTGAATTCTGAAAAGATCTCTCTCTGGGCAGACATTTGTCTTGCTTGTTTATAAAAAGCAAAAGGGACAGAAGAATAGAAGGAGATTTAAGCAGAGGAAGAAGGTCAAAGTTGAATTTGTCAGAGAAACCCTGAGAAGCATGTTTGCTCGTAGACAAAGTTAAATACAAAATTAATGTAAAATCTTAAGTTAAATCCTTTGTAATTGGGAACTAGTCTTGTTCTAACAATCAAAAAATGACTTACTAAGTGACTGATTGGTTTATTTCGTCACAAATAGCATTGGCATGAGGCTATTTTATAATGAAAAGACAACTGGTATGTTGTTATTTCTTGGAAGGCTGCAGCATTCTACTTTGCACTTAAATCAAAAAAAGTATGGTAATACCCCAGCACAATACATATTTTGTCCCGTCTTGCTGCTTAAAGTGCAGTTCTTTCTAAAAAGAAAAATAGAAATAGTAGTGTGGAGTTCCAAGTTTTACATTTAGTAGCTCTGATGCTTTGAAGATTGGCAGCAAATATGTAACCTATAATCCAATATAATAGCCATTCTGAGTCCTTTTGATTAGTAGTTCAGTTACTACATTTGTTCAGAATGCTTGGATTTACCAATTGGGCCTAGGATGACTAGATAGCAAGTATGAAAAATCAGGATAAGGGGTGGGGAATAATAGGTGCCTATATAAGAAAAAGGCCCAAATATTGGGACTGTCCCTCTAACATAGGGACCTTTGGTCACCCTTACTGGGTCTGGTGATTTACAGCTTTTAATTTAATGATTTAGTCCAGCATCACCTCTTCTGGCACCAATTTTTGATAATAACCTCCTTTCTACTGCCAGAAGAGAGTATCTATTTCCTCAGTCTTCTCTGCCATGAAGGATGATGCTGAGAAGCTAAATAAATTATTTCTGTACAATGCCCTTATCTTCATTATTTGCTCCTGTTAGTTCCTGGTGATCCCACAATCCCACAGGGTTTTTCAGGTTTCCCGGTGATCACATTTGAAAACATTCTTGTGTTTATAGTTTTAGCTATTTGCTCATCAAATTTCATCTTTGACCTCCTGAGTTCTTTTTAACATTGTATGCTGGTTTATGCTCCTTTTCATTGGTTTCTCTGAACTTAGATCTCTAAATTCTAAAAGACTCTGGCCCTGCTGTAATAACCTCTTGAACCTTGCAATTTAGGCATACTGGTTTACTTTCTCCCTTTTTGCTTCCTTTCTGTTCAGAGTTATGTTTGCATTCTTAGACTACTGTTTCCGTATACAGCATCCATGCCAAATCTAAGGATTTTATTTTCTTTACTCTTGACTGCATGGCCTTTTTGGGACTAGCTTCCTTGTTTAATTTAAATATCCGTTTTTACAAAAAGCAAACGGACAAGGAGTCTAGTGGCACTTTTAAAGACTAACATTTATTTATCACACGAGCTTTTGTGGGAGAAAATCTCACTTGGTCATATGCTTGAAGATGAAGAAGTTCCCCTCTGACCCCAGTCAGTGACATTTACATTTCATTATTTTATGGCTGCTATTACTTAATGGCTCAGCAACTGTTAATTCAAGCATTTAATAAACTACTATAAGCTTTTCAAATTAATCCTCTAACTCAAAATGTACAGGTTTTAGAGAACTTCATTACCCCTGCTGAATAATGATGGAGAAGCTATGGCACCATAATATATCATATTATTAACTCTGTTTGACATCTGTTGCCACACCATCCAGCTCTACTGGATGCAAGAGTTTCTATGGAAACTATTTCATTGTTAAGTTTAATTAAGTATCTCATCCTTAAGATTGTAAAGTAAGTCACCTGAATGACCAGAAGTAGGCCCACATGACAGTCTACGAAAAGACAGCCTGATATAATTTTTTTGAAACCCTATTTATATAAAACTGTTCTACATGTGAAGACATCTATGCTGTACCTAAAGCAGTTTACACAGTCAGGGCCTAATAGTGTTAATTGCTCTAATTTGTCTCAATGATTAAAACCTCTGAGCCTGAAGCATAAAGTAAGACAGTGTTTTTCAACTGGTTTTCTGCAGACACAGTGCAGGTGTTCTGTGACTGACCCCAGCCCCTCCCCAACAGTGCGTTCAGGGTTGAATGTGGAGTGGGGGAAGGATCAGTAGAGCTAGCCAATGCATCCCTGGGAGATTTTAAATGCTCCACCCATGGCAAAGCTTCCAGACACACATCTGCCACCACCTTGCTCTTTGCTGTTGCTGGGACATTTTAAATATCCCATTGCTGTTACTGCCAGCATTGAAATTGTTTGCCCATAACTTCCACGGTAAGACTTTCTCTGATGAATGTTACTCCAAGAATCAAATAATTATGTTCAGGCCTACAATTCCCATTAAAACTTGAGTAAAATTTTCAGGTTTAAATTGTGCACCTAATCATTATGTATCTATTCCTTAGAAATATGTTATATTCATAAAAATTTTATTTCATTCAGTTTCCTGAATCGTTTTTGCAGGAATGCATAGTATGCAGATATTATGAACATTGCAGCCAATATATACGAGCTTTTTTGAGAGAGCTGTCATCAGGTGTTCTGCATAAAGTAATTAATACCTTTAGGAATTCCCCATTCCACTAAAGGAATTCCACTGCTGTAAGAGGTAAAATAGGAGAAGCCACCAGTAGGGGCAACGAAAGTGGGATATAAGCAATGTTTTATCACACACCCAAAGACACTTTGCTGTGTAAAGCCACTGAAGAAAAATTTTAGAAAAATCTAATTTATTTTTTACTATTGATGTTGTGTTTAGAACTTGATTCATTATGGATAGACGGAATACTGTTTCATTTTTATGGCTTTTGGTTTGGTTAACCCCCCACCTCTGCCATAGATAAGGGTGTGAAAGATATATAGACAGAACTGTTTGTCAAGGCTGGTCTACTCTAGAGAGTTTGGCTGAAAAAAAGCCAGCTTTTGTTGACAAAACAGCGGAGGTGTACAGGCTGAAATGCTCCTCCTACTGATGCAACTCCCCTGCTAGGCTGACTTAATGAAACCATCTCAAGAGGAGGTGTAGGGCTTATGTTGGCTTAGGGCGATGCAGTGTCCAGGTAGACAACGTGTCCCTTTCACTGGCTGCAGGACTGTCATTCTTGTCAATTTCACTGCTCCCCTGAAAGAGCTGGTCTCCACTCCCAGCAGGAAGCCAGAGGGCCCATGCATTTCTCCTCCTGGTCCCCAAAGGGAGCTGGGGCAGCTTTGTCAGTTTCACAACTGAACTGTGAAATTGACAAGGCTGCCTGGCTCCTGGTGGGGAACAACTGAAAAGCTGGGGCTGCTGGTACCCACTCTCAAGGCCTGAGAAACCCCAGGTGGCTTCCTCCTGGGAATAGGGAGAGCAGAAGCCCCAGGCAGTTTCCCCCAACTCCCAATGGGGAATAGAAAGGAAAGCAGCCCAGTGCTAGCTCACAGAGGGGAACAGAGGGATGAAGGGGGGCAGCCTGCTAGGAGCCTCTGGAGCTCTCACAGAATCACAGAAAGTGGAAAGAACCATGAGAGGTCATTGATTCCGGTCCCCTGAACTCATGGCAGGACCAAGGACCCTCTTAACCCATCCCTGACAGGTGTTTGTCTGACTGGCTCTTAAAAACCCCCATTGATGGAGATTCTACAACCTGCCTAGGCAACTTATTCCAGTGGTTAATCACCCTGACAGTTGGGAATTTTTTCCTAATCTCCAACCTACACCCCCCTTGCTGTAATTTAAGCCCATTGCTGCTTGTTCTATCATCGGCGATTAAGGAGAACAATTTTTCTCCCTCTTCCTTGTGACAACCCTTTAGACACTTGAAAACTCATAGACTCAAAGGTCAGAAGGGACCAGTATGATCATCTAGTCTGACCTCCTGCATAATGCAGGCCACAAAACCTCACCCACCCACTCCTGCAATAAGCCTCTAACCTATGACTGAATTATTAAAGTCCTAAAATCATGATTTAAAGACTTTAAGATACAAAGAATCCACCAGCAAGTGAGCCGTTCGCCATGCTTCCGAGGAAGGCGAAACCCACCCAGAGCCCTAGCCAATCTGCCCAGTGGAATAGTCCTTCCTGACCCCAAATATGGCGATCAGTTAAACCCTTAGCATTTGGGCAAATCTCACCAGCCAGTTATCATGTCCCCTCTCAGTCTCCTCTTTTCCAAACTAAACAAACCCAGCTCTTCCAATCCTCCCTTATAAATCAAGTGTTCCAGATCTTTAATCATTCATGTTGCTCTTCTCTGGACTTTCTACAATTTGTCCACATCTTTCCTGAAATGAGGCGCCCAGAACTGGACACAATACTCCAGCTGTGGCCCAATCAGGGTGGAGTAGAGCAGAAGAATTACTTCTCCTTTTCTTATTTACAATATTCCTGTTAATACATCCCAGAATGGTGTTTGCTTTTTTTTTTGGATCAGTGTTACACTGTTGACTTGTATTTAGCTCGTGGTCCACTATGACACCCAGATCCCTTTCCGCAGTACTCCTCCCTACGCAGTCATTGCCCATTTTATACATGTGCAATGGATTGTTCTTTCCTAAGTGGAGTACTTTGCACTTGTCTTTATAGAATTTCATCCTATTTACCTCAAACCATTTCACCAGTTTGTCCAAAACATTTTGAATTGTGATCCTATCCTCCAAAGCACTTGCAACCCCTCCCAGCTTGGTATCACCAGCAAAATTTGTAAGTGTGCTCTGTATGCCATCATCTAAATCATTGATGAAGATATTGAACAGAACCGGTCCCAAAACTGATCCCTGTGGTACCCCGCTCGTTATACACTTCCAGCGTGACTGTGAACCTTTGATAACTTCTCTCTGGGAGCCGTTATCCAACCAGTTTTGCACCCATCTTATAGTAGCTTCATCCAGGTTGTACTTCCCTAGTTTGTTAATGAGAAGGTGATGCAAGACCATATCAAAAGCCTTACTAAAGTCTAGATATACCACATCTACCACTTCCCCTCTATCCTCAAGGCTTATTACCCTGGCATACAAAGCTATCAGGTTGGTTTGATACGATTTGTTCTTGACAACTCCATGCTGACTATCACTTAACACTTTACTCTCTTCTAGATGTTTGCTAAATGATTCCTTAATTATTTGCTCCATTATTTTTCTTGGTACAGAGGTTAAACTGACTGGCCTATAATTCCGTGGGTTGTCCTCATTTCCCTTTTTATAGATGGCACTATATTTGCTCTTTTCCAGTCTTCCATGATTTTTCTAAGATAATAGCCAATGGCTCAGATATCTCCTGAGTCAGCTCCTTGAGTATTCTAGGGTGCATATCATCAGGCCCTAGTGACTTCAAGACATCTAACTTGTCTAAGTAATTTTTAACTTGGTCTTTCCCTACTTTAGCTTCTGATCCTATCCCATTTTTACTGCCCTCCCCTACATCCAGTATCCCATCACCACTAACCTTCTCGATGAAGACCAAAACAAAGAAATCATTTAGTTCCTCTGCCATTTCCACATTTTCTGTTATTGTTTTTCTTTCTTTGTTGAGTAATAGTCCTACGCTGTCCTTGATCTTCCTCTTGTTTCTAAAGTATTTAAAAAATGAGGTTTTCTGTTACCCTTTATGCCCTCAGCTAGTCTGATCTCAGTTTGTGCCTTGGCCTTTCTGATTTTTCTCCTACAGAACTGTGTTATTTGTTTATAGTCATCCTTTGTGATTTGACCTAGTTCCACTTTTTGTAGGACTCTTTTTCTGTTTTTAGATTATTGAAAATCTCCTGGTTAAGCCAGCTGCCCTTCTTAGGTTGGTGGAAGTATTGCTGGTGAGGACACACTCCACAGACCCAAGGAGGGTAATGTGAACATCAGCCACCACAATAATTAACATACATATGTTGACTTATTTTTCTAATATAGACAAGGCCTAACTCAAGTCCACTATTGAAATTTTGGGAATAGAAGTTGATTGATTTTAATTGGCGCTAAATATCACCAGCAATCATACTATCAGCTTTGTCCTCATTCTGCAGTTACAAAGAAAAAGCAGCAATGAGCTGCATTTAGATTTCAGGTCACACTGCGATACCACTGTATTACTCCTTGGAAATTAGTAATGTTTGGAAATGAACTGCTGAAGCATTCCTGCAAGATATTTTAAAGGAAGCATGGTAAAATATTGTATTCTGTAGCCTTTCTGTTGCAAGGAAACAGAGCAGCTTACTGATCATGCCTAATATTTTTAAAATAATGGCATTTCTGACAAGTCTCTATATTAACAAAAAGTATTCTCTATATTAAGTCAGTGAAACTTTATTTCAAACAGTCAATTCTACCTCAAAATCCTGACCATGAACTCAGGGCTTAATAGAGACTATGGGGTTTTTTTCCTCATTACAACAGGTAATTTTGCTTTCCTTCATCCACCCCCCTGCTAATTACTGTACTCCACTGTTTGAATCCAAACAACTGCTTTGATTTGCTGTAACAGTCTGACCTGATCCTATGACTTACACTCACTCCCCTATATTTATTTTGCTCCCATTCTGTAACTTCCCTATCTTCAAGTCTCTGATGAAGTGGGATTTTCTCCCACAAAAGCTCATGCGATAAATAAATCTGTTAGTCTTTAAAAGTGCCACCAGACTCCTTGTTTGTTCTGCTGAGTAGTTTAGTAGCAATTGGACATCTAACTTAATGAATGCCAGTGAAAATGGAGGTAGGACCACAAGCTAAAATAGGGAAATAAGAAGTTAAAAAATTCTTAGACAAGTTAAATGTCTTCAAGTCACCAGGTCCTGATGAAAAACATCCTAGATTCAAGGAGCTGACTAAGGAAGTATCTGAGCCATTAGCAATTACCTCTAAAAAGTCATGGAAGTTGGGAGAGATGCCAGAGGGAAATATAGTGTCCATCTATAAAAAGAAGAAAAAGGGCAACCTGGTGAATTACAGAACTGTGAGCTTAACTTCAGTTCCTGAAAAGATAATGGCGCAAATAATTAACCAATCAATCTGGAAACATCTAGAGGATACTAAGGTGATAAGTAATGGTCAGCATCAATTTGTCAAAAACAAATCATGTCGAACCAACCTAATAGCTTTGTCAGGGTGACAAGCTTGAGTATTTCAAAGGGGTAGCCGTGTTCGTCTAGTTTAGCAAAACAAACAAGGAACCCTGTGGCACTTTTAAAGACTAACACATTTATTTATCACATGACCTTTTAAGTACCCCATCTTCAAAGCAGCTGATGAAGTGGGATTTTCTCCCATGAAAGCTCATGCAATAAAT
>ML685864.1:421813-458716 GCA_007922175.1 Pelusios castaneus | reverse complement strand
AGTGAGGGGGACCCTGTGGGGGGGGCAGGGGGACCCTGTGTGGGGGGGAGGATGGGGGAGAGCGAGGGGGACCCTGTGTAGGGCGGAGCAAGGGAGCCCTGTGGGGGGCCCTGTGTGTGGGGGAGCAAGGGAGCCCTTTGTGGGGGCAGAGGATGGAGGAGCGGGGGGCCCTTGTGTGGAGGGGAGGGGAATTTTGGGATGCCACCTGTCTGAATTTTACTCAGATAGTCCGAGGTTGGGTTTCTGAGTCTGGGTGCTAGAGGTGGGGGAGAGGAGCAATGGGAGCTTTTGTGGAGGATAAGAGGAGGCTGAGCCTTGGGCTGGGTGGCTCAAGGGGAGCCTGTGTGGGACTGGGAAGTTTTCAGAGGTGTGGGTTTTGCACAGTGGTCTTCAACCTTTTTTGGATCAGTGCCCGGTTTTTCAATATTTTCACATTTCCAGTAAGTTTACCACCCACCTACATAAATTGTTACTTTTTATAAATTGCCACTGTTGTTTAATTGTTACATTGTCGTACTGTTAATCGTTAATTAAAATTTTAATGTATTTAAATTTTAAACTCAGATATTTTAAATAGAATATCAACCAAATTTCATTCAAACAAAATTTATTCATTATTCATTCATTATTCATACAAACTTTTTATACATTACAGCTGGATGAGCATGGGCCTTTATCGCCTTCCTTCATTTTTGTAGTGCCCACCAAAAATCACAAAATGCCCACTAGTGGGCGGTATCACCCAGGTTGAAGACCACTGGTGTAACAGATGAGCTCCTGAGGCAGCTGTTCACTGAATTGCCAGAGGAGAACCCTGGTTTGATAGAGCTGTGGAAGTGTCTCAAGTGTGGTGTCTCCTTAATGCTGACAGCTGCAGAGGAAATCATGCTGTGGGGAATGGAGGTGGGGAGACGGTTCCAACCTTGGTATCTGGAATAGGAAGCAAAATTGGAAAACTGACTCCTTTTTCCTGCAGTCCCACTGGTCCAGAGCCCTGCGGTAGGGCCTAGTTCCCCGACTCTACACACAACCCATTTCCTTAGTGCTATGCTTCCCTTCCACTCCACCATTATTATTCATTTTTTGTTCTACTGGGCCACTAGCCGTATGGATCTGGGCTGCCCATTGAGGCCACAGACCTGGATTCTACAGTGGGCCTGGACTAGGCGCATAGCAGATGCCAGGTAACATTGGAAACTCCTACTGCTAATGCTACCCCATGCTCCTTACTAACATCAATGACATTCCACAGCCTCGCTAAGCTTAGCTGCAGCAATCCCAGGGAGCCAGTCGTCCATTGACTTATATGGCAGAAATTAAAAACAGTTCTTTGAGCATTGCCTGCATGGATCTCCACTTTACGTGAGGAGCAAGTCTTGGGAATTTTTGAATGTCTGTGGGAGATGCTTGAATTCCTTGCCTTTGTCCTCGTGACTTCCTCCCCCAATGCAGTGATATAGAAAGGGGTGCGACTGCAACTCACTTCTTTCTGACTGCTGTAGGCAGTGAGCTTAATTGAGGTGTCAGTTGCTTGTTTGTTTTCCCCCCCATTTTCCCTTTGGGAAAACAGCTTTTCCTGTATATAATTAAAGACTTGTTTATCGCTAGGAAGAGTTACTGGAGATGGCCAAGTTCCAAAGGGGTAGCCATGTTAGTCTATTGTAGAAAAACAAACAGAGTCCTGTGGCACTTCTAAAGACTGACAGATTTATTTATCGCATGTGGGATTTTCTCCCACGAAAGCTCATGCGATAAAATAAATCTGTTAGTCTTTAAAAGTGCCCCAGGACTCTGTTTGGAGATGGCCAAAAATCCTAATGCTCTGTTGGGCATTGAGTTTCTGGGCTGCTCTTATGCTGTTGACAGCCTGTCTAAAAATTACTAAAGTCCAGTTTGCTGGCTTCAATCTGTGCCCCTGCTGTAATTGTATAAAGTCTGTCATCATCTAACATGTTTGATGCCTGCTCTGCTTCAGTATAAGTGTGTTTCCTTCTGCTGAGTTGGGTTCTAATATTTTATCACATCCTGGGCCTAGAGATGCTTCAGCACCTAGAAAAACTCATCTTCATCATCCTATGTTGTGCTTCCAAATACCCCATGGAATTGCCTGCTAGGAGTCCTTCTGCATCATGGTCCCATTCTCCCTAAACCCAGTGTCACGTCAAAAGAGATACTAGCTCCCACCTGTAGCTCAGAATCAAGCCTTAACACCAGACTTCTTGAGTCTCTCATCATTCTTCTCATTGAGCGGTAAAGATGAAAAGAAGCCATGAAGCCTCCATCATTGTGGGTCTTCCTTTGGTGTCTGTGTCTTCAGCAGTGGCTGGTGGCAGCATTGAATGTCCTGGGATTTTCCACCATAGTACTGGTTGCTCTGGTATCACTGATGGCTTCTGGTTTGAGATCTCAGTATTAGGGATCTTGGCATTGAACCATCCAGTTCTGGTGCTGGATCTAGCTGATGAACCAGGTGCCTAAGTGCTGATTATATCTATTCAGGCTGTTACCTCTGTGCTGCTGTTGGCTACCCAGCTGGGTGGCTTGATGCAGGCTTTGACTGCCCCAAAGCTCTCTCTGTCACTGAGAGGAAATTTAATGCAATAAAGGGAGCACTGGACACTGAGCTCTGGCTCTGACATGGTCAGTAATCTTGAGCAAATCACTTAACCCCCCCATCGGTCCCCCCATCCCTCTTCCACCCTTCATGGGTCTTGTCTGTTTGGACATTCCCTGTCCCAAAGGGCTTACAATCTCTTCTTATGTGTTTGACTAGTGTCTGGCATAATGTGAGGTGCGGGAATCTCATTGTGCTACTGTAATACAAATAATGAATAATTACTTGACATTGATGGTGCTCATGACTTGAGTTTATTTCTTGCTGAGCTTTTCTGGGTCTCTATATTTGCTGGCTCTGACATCTTCTTCCTTGGTGCTGAATAGTGAAGCATTCCTCTTTCTCCTTTCCATGTTGGCAGTGTGCACTGTCCTGATGGGCTTGGTCATCAGAGCCAGAAACTCTCAGTCAGCCTTGGTGCCATCATAGATGAGGTCTTGGGGGTCCATTCTTGGATCTCTTGGTTTCAGAATTCGTCTGCTTATCTTAGCTCAGATGAGGCCTCTGAACTCATGGTCCTCCAGGAATTACTCACCTATTCTATACACCAAAGACACATTAGTCTTATTGGACTATGTAGGCTCAGTTTCTTGTATTATGTACATGAGACTTCATCGTGCAAGGTCTTCCAATGAAGACTTGATCTACCTGAAAGTAACTGTTATCTCAATCTTTGTCATAGTTAAAGGAATGGTAGAAAGAGGACGCCACAAAGATGCCTATTCAATGATATCCTCATCTAAGCCATATGCTTTTCTGGCATCATTGGCGGTCACTCCCTAAAGCATTCAAGTTTTCAAGAGCTGGATATTTTGTTTCATTTTGGGGTAATAGGAGGGGTTAGTCAGTTCCCATTCAAAGATTGTCAAGCAGAATCAGCATCCATGCAGATCCATGGCAGAGATCCGAGGACCAAAAGGCAGAGAGGCTTTTTGTAGCAGATCTATGATGACCACTACTCCAAGTCTCAGGAATGTTCACCCCTAGAGAGGCACCCCTAGAGTTCCATCCACGAATGTTGTTAACGACATTCATGCTGCATTGCTTCCAGAGCTTAGCTTATAGTGTCCTGGAAGTTTGAAGTGTCCTGGAATCCTTAGTTGAGTGAGATTCTCCAGTCTTATTTCTTTGGGTCTGGTGGCTGCTTGTTAATCACCTACAGTGGATTTTCATTCAGGTAATGCCAAAAGAAATAAGTAAATATTTTTTCTATAGCAATGATAACTGTTATTCTTTGCCGACGATGCTTACACGGATTACTCCTTGATATATATGAGTCTTTTCATAGATTCTTGACCTCGTGGCCGTAACAGATTAGCATTTGGGACTCTGCCATACGGTCCAGAAGGGAATCCAACCTCAACAAATACTGCTATTGAAAGTTCCATGTTTGTACCCAGTGTACACTTGCAGTGACATACAGTATGGATCCATGCAGACAACCCTCTTGAGAGATCACATTTGCTATAGTAATTAACCATTTTTTATGGTAAGAAGCCAAATAGCCTTGTTTTAATGATTTATTTCAAAAGTAGTGAATTAGACAATGTCAGTTTATCACTGAAATCAGTACGTCTGGCTTTGTGTGCACACAAGGAACAGATAAGTTGAGTATAGGGAAGGTGCCATTTTCACACAGTCACTTTTCAGGATAGAACCACATTTTAGGGCTGTTCTTGCACCACTACCATCAATAGGATATTTACTATTAATTTCAGCGGGAGCACTTTGAAAGCTAATAATATTATTAACTGCTTCAAATCTGTCATGAAATCTTTGTTATTCTATTACCAAGAATGCTCTAAAAACCAACTAGTGGGCACGGGCAATAGATTATTTCCAAAATTAAGCTTTTTTTGTTCTTGATTTCTCTTTCCCCTGTCAGATGTCATTAGTTCACATTGAGGACAGTGCATTTTAAAATAAAATAGCTAGCTTTACTTGAGTTGGGCAAAAATACCCAACTGAAACATCAGACAAATTCAGGACTCTTTAATGTGCCTTATAATTGGAAAAATACATTAACAGATGTATGAGAGTCTTGAGAAAAAATGGGTGGGGAGGGGAAATCACAGTAGCTCGCTACTGTATTTCATCTCAATGGGATCTGCTGTGGGTAAGATGTGAATAGCTAGACATCAGTGGCACCTTTCATCCTGTAAATGTCCAAAGTCTTGAGTAACTTGACCTGATATTTAGAGAGAGCATTTTCCCCACCTCTGGGTATAACATAGCAGTTATTTAACAGAGTGTAGCAGCTTTATTCAGCAATTTAAGACAGGAAACAACAGATATTATATCCAAGTAGAGCACTGTCATTTAAATTGGAATTTGCTCAGAACTTTCAGCTTTGTTCCTCACCTAAAAGATAGTTACTATTGGAAAAGCTAGTGAAGGCTTAGACATTTCGGAGAGGACTATAAATTCTAACTTCCTGCTTCTTCACCTTCTTGCTTTCCTAGGAATCAGATCTTTTCACTTTGACAGAGATGTTCTCGCTGAATTCATGTAGAAAAGGTAAGGATTTGGGGAATTCTATCATCTCTCACCATTAATTTTTCTTCACTGATAAGCTATAGCACTAGATCCTGGGACAAAGGAATCCAGTTTGTAAGTAATTTCACCATTCTTTTCTATGCTGGGTGATATGACAGATGTGCCATATTGCCTCATCAATGTGGGTTGATATTCATTTAAATGTTTTTGTCACCAATATGCAATACAAAGGAAAAAGAAGGATTTGTGAGAAAATTAGTGGCCACATTGTCAGTTGTTATATAACACATATGGCCCAATTCTACTTTCCTGTGTCACTCCCTTTAACTTTAAGAGGAGCTTCATATCCAAGGGCAGACTCTGCCTCTACTTGTAAAAATGTTTCCAAACCACAGTTGTTGGGAATCTACTACTTATGCAGCAGTGTAAATAATTTTTCAGCTAGGAAATTTATATCAACAATGTTAATGTCACATGTCTCTATGTTTCCATTAAGTAGTACAGTGAGAGATTCATTTTTTAGGGGAACGCAGAAACTGGAGATGGAAAAGACCTACTATGTCATTTAATTGATTTCTCTGACAATGCAGGGTTGTTCCGTACCGTTCATTACTTAGTTTCTTCATCCAGTTTAGTTTGAATTTTCTCTTAATTTCATCCTCCTCCTCTTAGTTGTGTCCCTTTGTACTAGTTTACTAAGTCTCTCTCTTTGGTGTTTATGTACTTCAAATATATCGGCTGTTACCATGTTCCTTTTTGTCATTGCTCAGTCAAGCCCTTCATTTAGCTCTTTTTAGTCTTCCATCATGTCAGTCCCTCCAGCCACTGGTCATTTTTGTTTTTTATTGAGTGTCCTTCAGTTACAGGATCTTAAAGTGATCTGTTCCGAATTGAATGCTGTATTCCACATATGGTTATACCAGAGACGTGTAACAAAGCTCTATTCCATCTCTGCTCTGGGAAGTAATGCCTCTGATTCACTGCTTAGGTGGTACAAAATTTCATTAGCTGTTCTTGTTTCAATATCAAAATAAAAAGTTAGGTAATCAGTAATCATGGACCCTGTAATTTAAAGAAATCCATGATATTTGATATTTGGGTAGATATGGTGGTAGTGCAGTTCAGTGGAAAAACTTGAGATGCCAAATAAAAGTCTGGGCTGGAGGAGGCTGAAGGAAAGCAGTAACCCTAATCCTGAGGGCTAGTGGTTTGCCATGGCCGGAGTGGGGGTGGGAACATCACGGATTCTGTGACACTGCTATTTTTCTGAGGAAAGTCTTGAAGTTACCATAGCGGGGTAAGACGTTTCTGCACAATGTTGCTGCCGCCATCCCCTTTGCAAAAGCTCGCGTAGGAGAGAAGAAAGGTTAGCAGCAGATTGCTGGTGTGAGTCTGGACTGGCAACCAGTGGTATTAAACTATTAGTTAAATGCTGTCAAACATTTTTCTTTGCAAAATAAAGATTATTTGATTGAAAGAATGTAACCTGTGACTTCTGGCAGTTTTTCCATAAATTGTTGACTCGTCTTTTTTCTGTGGCCAAACTTTGACTTATTGTATAATTTATGGTGACAAACCACTAGCCCTCCTTGTATCTGATTTGCTCTATACTCTCACCCTTGACTTCCTTTCCACATTGCTGTTTCTTTCTGACATTGAATGTCTCTTTCCCATAGTCTTCCCCTAGATGTGTAACTAAATTTCTCCATTGTTGTATTCTTCACCAATGGTTCTCATCTCTTTAGGGCTCTCTCTCTTTTTTCTGTGTCTTCTGGTATGCATAACTCAAAACAACTTAGTATAATCTGTGCCTTTCCTTAATGGACAAATTATGCCTTCTTCCAGATCACAATGAAAATCTTAAATGAAATGAGTCCTTATATCAATCCTACTAGATGCATCTCCCCATCCGGATAAACTGGCATGTGTACAGAGTAATCCCCTCCTCTCACACACTTTTCCTTTCCCCCAGAAATTTTACTTCCACTTAAATATTTCTATCCAAGCTAATTTGAAATAATTTTTCAAGTTAGAGTTCATGGGGTTAGGTATCAAATCATTTATATCTACTGCATTTCCTTAATTTGAGCAACTTGTCTGGCAAGATTTGTTCTGTAGGAGCCAAGCTGTGATCCTCTAGTTATGACTTTTTCAATATTTGTTTAGGTAGTCTATTGGGTATAGAAGTTAGACTTATGGGACAAACTGCCAGGATTGCTTTAATTTAAAAAAAAAAAAAAAAAATCTGTACTGCATTTTTTCTAGTGCTTTTCTAGTGCCTGATTTTTTTCAGAAATAATTGTCATTGCTACAGTAAGTTAATATAGTCACATAATATCCTAAAATGTACATCCTCTGAGACAAGTGACTATGTGTGTGTTCGGATCTGCCAGGCACAGCTTTTCCTGTCTCTGATAAAAGCTTGTAATGCAGGATTTTCCTTGCTAGCTTAATTGTTCAGACACGTTTTAAAAATCTGTCCTGTGCATGAAAAATGTAAAAGTTAAATTAATCTCCTTTCTGATATTAGGTTTTTTTCCTCTCCTGAGATTTGTGGAAAGCTTTATTTCTCTTAATGTGTTTTTGTACACATTTTAACCAATGTAAAATCTTGGTTTACAATGTAAATGCAAACTATTTACTGATGAATAAATTACATTTAAATTATCTTATAAATAGAACTCACTAGTATAAAGAGGCACTCTCTATTTAATTGTAGCCCAAAGTGTATGTCATAAATAGACTTAATACAGTTGAAGATGTATATAAATATTTTGACCTTTTAAAAAATAATTCTGATGTAGCGGGAGGAGGAATTAAGGCATCCCTGAGGTAGTTGCTATCCAGATGTTACAGTAGTAACAAAATATTTACAATAATTATTAAAACTGACCAGATTTGTTAAAACCCTGTTGTTAAAGTTGTTAAAACAGAAAAATGCAAACAGTGAACAACCTAAATAAGAAATATTTTTTAATTCTCAAATGGTAGTATCTAAAGTGTCGGTAAAATAATGAAGTTTAATTGCCATATATCATTGGAACTAAGACACTACAAATTTGAAGTATGGTCAATATGTATCTTTTCTTAAAAATTACTTCCCAGTGCTAGACTTGCTCCTGAACTTTCCCTGCTGATTGTTGTAATTTCTTGAAGTCAGTTCTTCCTGGGCCTTTGGGCTTTGTTTTTTTGATTGTTTGGTATTTTTATATATGATCTTGCGGTTATGTGAAAAATCTGGAGGAAAAATGGGGAGAATCAGAATCAGTTTTGTTGGAGAAATGGTGAAAATATGCAGAAAGTGTGGTCAAATGCCAAATAAATGACAAATCCATTTCTGTGTTCTACTTTCCAAATTGTAATGAAGTGAAAAAAATTAGAAGTGATTTTTTTCAAGGAGTGAGTGGCTGGTACCCCTTTCACATTGTATTTAAAAGGGAACAAGCAGTGTCCACTTTCTAGAGCAGAGGACTAGGAGTCAGGATTTCTGGCTCCCAGAGGCAGCACTCCACCCGCTTGTTCTAGTTTACAAGTGACTTAACAGCTCCCTGGGTCGGTTTCATCACTGGTAAAAATTGTGTAAGACTAGCCTACTTTAGAAGGGGTGGGAGGGGACATGGCTAGTACTCAGATTCAGAAAGTGCTTTGAAGTCCTCACTCTTGAAGCTATAAAATATAAATATCTTCCATGTAGAAACAGGCTTCATTTCTCTTTCTTGCTTTGGGCTGATCCCAGGTGATCCCGAGCGGAAACAAAGTAGATTTGCACATATGGGGGAGCAGCAGACTGATATTTCATGACCTGTGCGGTGTAAATATGACTGCATGTCAAAGGGGGGACGGCCAGGGGAAAGGTCCTGCCAGGCCCAGAGCTCAGTGCTGGAGGGCAGCCCCAGTGCAGGCCTTTCCCCAGCTTGGACTGCAGGCCCCCGCCCCCTGGTAGCTAGGGGGTCCCTGGCTTGGGAGCCAGCCCTTGCACCCTGGGCCTCTAAATGCAGCTCGCTGCGGGCGGGGACAGGGTCTGGGCGGCCAGTGGCGATTGCACCCCGACCCCTGCCCAGGGCCAGGCCGGCCTAGGCGCAGTGGGGGAGGCTGAGGCTAAGGGGAAGGGGCGCAGGCCTGCTCCAGCTCCTCCTCGCCTGCAATGCTGCGGCCTGCTCGCTAGGGGCCGCCCCCCGCTGGCTCGCGCCGCCCGCCGGCCCGTCGTTGTTCCCATCCCAGCCGGCAGCCACGTGCGCGCGCTCCTGCAAGATGGCGGCACCCAGGCGGCTCCTGCTGGCGCTGGTGAGCGGCGTTTCCGGGCCGCCGAGCCGCTGTCGCCGGGTGGGGCCGCTGGGAGCGCGGAGCCTGTGCACGAGCAGCCCCCTGAGCGAGGCCGCACTCGGGGCGGAGCCGGAGGCGGACGAAGCGGGCCCGGGGGAAGCCGGCGCCATGGTGAAGGGTGAGCCGGGCCACTTTTCTCCTTTCAGCGCTGGGGGGAGCGGGTCCGAGCGCCGCCCTTCCGTCCTGCCCAGGCGGCGCGGCCCAGCCCGGCGAGGGAAGGCACTGCTGGCGCTTGTGATCGCTGCGGGCAGTCTCGGGGGCTGGAATCCGGATGCAGGGAGACGAGTTGGCCCGTGGGCCCCTCTGCCCCCCCCCCAGTGCCTTGTGCTGGCCTCCCCCCCACCGCTGCTTCGTGGGTGCTTTCCGCCCCCCACCCCGGCATGGGAAGCTGCTGAAAAGGAAGCAGTGCTGGCCGCTCGGGTAACTGGGGCACCGGGGTGGTTTCTGGAGCTTGTCTTTAACAAAGGTTAGGATGGTTATGGCTTCCGGAGTGTGAAACTCTGTGTTGGGAACATGCCTCTGATTTACAAATAGGGGGGATGTTGAGCAGAGTCAGGAAAGGCTCTTTATCGCCTTACCTCAAGGTCACTTGTTTAATCTGGTCTGGACTGGCCGCAACTGAAAACCTTTCCATCTCAGAGCCTTCTGGTTTAGCCCAGGTGAAATGAAAATATCCTAATAAATGGGCCATTCTTTGGCAAACTCAGCAGAGGGGGTATTAACTGAACAGGTCAGGGAGATGAAATAATGTGTTGGTAGATTTGACTGTCACTGCCTGTGCTTTCCCTGGGCAAAAAACTTCAGTCTGTAGAGCTAGCATGCAGGCACCTTTGTCTCTGTCCAAACCAAAGGCAATGTAAAAAGTAATCTAGATGTTGGAAACTGGTGTTTACCATAAATGCCCATGTATAACAGCTTCCATGAGTTACACGTGGGAAGCTGATAGAGCTGGTGGTTACTCCTCTCTGACTGTATATCCTCCTTCAGTGTGTAGCAGGCGCTCGTTCGGGCTATACAGTTTGCGATAAGGGCAACATTCAGGGCTGACTTAATTGTGCACTTAAAACCTCTCATATCATTTAAAAAAGTTTTTATGCCCTTTAAGTGTCTAATTAAATTTCACATACTTTTGCAAAAGCTTTTCTGTCTTTCAAGGATGTTTGCAAATGCAGTAATAAACCATGAGCGGCTCACTACAGGCATGCCTTTAAGATACTGGTGCTTGACATGGATGCTTTTGAGGTATAAGAGCAGGTGACACACACTGGTCAGGAATGGTCCTTGGTTCTGCCATGAGTGCAGGGGATGGGACTCGATGGCCTCTCATGGTCCCTTCCAGTTTCTGTGATTCCATAATGCCAAAGATTAAAAGCCTTCATCTACCCAAAAAGTGCCCTGGAAGGCTTTCTGCTGTCACAAGGTGGTTTACATACACATTCCTTTTTTTTAAAAAGTGTGCATTTTCATTGCACTTCTGTCTGTGAGTTTTCACTATGAAAATTAATTCCTAAGAAAAAAATAATTGAAGTATTTATAACTTTCCCCTACGATCTCCAATATTTTCTTTTAAACTCTTGGTCTCTGAGTGGCCCCTTATTTCCCTTCCCTTCAAAAGCCTTGCTATCCTTTTGGTAAGCAGTTTATGACTTAACAGCTTTCAACTCCTGCATATAAATTGGCCTGTAAATAAAACAGCTACCAATTTAACCTGTTTTTTAGTAAATGTTAGAACTGACCCACTTCCCCCCAACCTCCCTGCCAAACAGCTGTTGAAAGAGCAGTTAGACAAGCTGGGGAAGGAGACATTTTAAGCTCACTTTTTTTAACACCTCATTTCTTTCCAGACAACTATTGCTTTCTTCATCTATCCCAATGAGTTGCCTTGTCTTTGCGCTTCCCTTAATTTTTCCCCAATGCCCATTTAACATAATATGTGTAGCAGTTTTTTTCTGTTTCAGTGAGATTTTGGCTATATGCTGCTGGGAGCTGGCATGGTCTGTGAAATAAAAACGCCCAATCAGCCAGTCAGAATGCTGCTTTGGGACAAAAGGTGTTATAAGCAGACTTTGGCAATGATAACAGTGATTTTGCTAAAGCTGGGGCAGATTGCTCAAATCTCTTTTCCCCCATTGCTCTGTTTTGAGTTCCCCAGTTGGAGACTCTGAACATAGGAGGTTGTTTCAGGAAGCTCACTGAAAGAATATAAGGTCTGCCTCACTCAAACATAAGATGTCCATCTCTGGGACTATTACTTGAGCTTGTAGGGAGCAGAAAAGTCACCGTTAGGTATTTCTTATGGACATGTCTTCCACTGTCAGGTTGGTGTCTCAGTATATCCAGGTACCATGGCACTGATCTCTGTTGAAACCACAACTGTTATTGAAAATGCATCTCTGATCTCAGGTGTTTTCTGGGTCTGGTACTGAAATCCATCTGAATTTTGTTTTGCACCAATAAAGAGTCTTTTCCTTCCACTCTGCAGCCATGCAGATTTGCCTCACTCTTTGTTATTTGTGGCTCTCCACTTGTGAGGATCGACCTTTGTTGTTCTGAGGGTTTTTCCTGTTGTTCTTAGATTGTAAGCAGTCTAGGGCAGGGACTGCATGTTATTTTATTTGTGCTGTCCCTACCCGACTGGGTGGTGCTGTATTGCAGGGCTCAACAAAATCCAGGTTGCCGTGGCGGCCAGTGTTTGTAGCTTGGTGCCTAGCTCCACTGTGGAAATGCTGCAGGTGAGCACCCTCTGGTGACCAAAAATAAAACTGCTGGCACCTACTTGGGAGCCAATTTTGTCGAGCCCTGCTGTATTGTAAATATTTGTAATGGAGTTACACCTGAGAACTCTGGTGTGAAGTCTTCTAGTTACAGGAAAGGTCCTACTGTAATTCCCTGCAGAAGTGGGCATTGAAAGGCCACAAGCTTTTTCCTCCTTGATGCTTTGGGGGCATTCTTCATCAGGTTTCCTTCATTTTTATGAACCATATGCATATCCTTGCTGCTCATTTGCAGCCTCTTTCTGAGGAAGAACATATGGAAGGAGGTATGAGCAGTCAGGATCAATCAAACACTTTTGTTGTCCGCAGGCAAGAATGTACGCCATTCAGTCCCTCCACTTGACATTTGTTGGGGCCGCTAGAGCTTTGGGTACTATGGATGGGATTTTTAAAAGCACTTGACGTTGGGCTTGCTCTGCTCCCATTGAAGTCGGTGTTGAAACTCCCACTATCTTCCAGGGTTAGACCAGTGCAGAGTGCTTTTTACAACTCCACCTTGAACAGTCTACTGTCATAGAATTTTAGGGTAGGAAGGGACCCCAGGAGGTATCTAGTCCAAGCCCTGCTCGAAGCAGGACCAAGCCTTCCTCCCCCTTCCCCCCCCCCCCCCCCCAAATCATCCCAGCCAGGGCTTTGTCAAGCTGCACCTTAAAAACCTCTAGGAATGGAAAACAACCAAGGAGTCCTGTGGCACTTTTAAAGACTAACATATATTTATCACATAAGCTTCCGTGGGCACAATCTCACTTCATCCCATGCTAGTTACAGTACTTCCCATTCCAGTGCTTCACCACCGTCCCAGCGAAAAAATTGACGGCCACTATCAACTCCGCCCCCCCCCCCCCCCCCCGTTGTCTTTTACAGATTAAGGGAGCCTACTTCCTTCAGCTTCAAAGTCATGTGCCCCAGCCCCCTAATCATTTTTGTTGCCCTCCAGGGTACTCTCTCCAGTTTGACCACATCCTTCCTGTAGTGGGGGGCCCCAAACTGGACCCAGTACTCCAAATGTGGCCTCCCCAGTGCTGACTAGAGGAGAACCCTCACTTTCCTGGGTCTCTTTGCAGCACTCCTACTAATGCAGTCCGATCTGCCGTTAGCTTTCTCGGCAGCAAGGGCACAGTGCTGACTCATCTCCAGCTTCTCGTCCACAGGAGCCTTTTTTGCCAAACTGCGGCCTCTCCAGTCGGTCCCCAGCCTGCAGTATTGTCTGGGATTTTCCATCCTGAGCGCAGGACTCTGCCCTTGTCCTTGTCGAACCTCATCAGATCTCTTTTGGCCGACTCCTCTATATCTGTACTGTCCAAGAATGGAAGATTTTCTCTCTCTAAAAATGTGGTCTGCTAGGGAATAAGTACTAAAACCAGCCTCCATTTCATCCACCGTGGGCATGTCAAGTACCCAAACTCTCAACAGGGCTTTGACTATCTTTAGCCCACCTGCCATCAGGGCTTCTGGTTTTGACAGTCACAGAAATTGAAGTCGTAGGTGACGATCACTACAGGGGTCCCACTGCCACAGTTCGGAAGCTTTTGTGTGATTGCAGTTGGCTAACTGCAGTGGAAATCACTGATGGGTACAGGCTCTTGCTGATGACAGTCCATCTAATTCACCCTCCTCATCTGCAAAGCGGGTTTATGAATTCTCTCTCTTTTTTCCCCTGAGAATGGGATTACTGTAGACAGAATGGTGGGGATAGAGGATTGTTAGAAAAGATTTTTCCTTGCCACTCACAGAGCCTCCTCTTTCTATATGGACAGCTATCATGAAAAGATATGGAAGTAGCCTTTCTCCTGCTGGATGCGAGAGAGGAGGCCCTTTTAGAAATGCCAGGAATGGGTTTTATTCACGTTATTTTTCCCTAAGAAAAGGCACTAACATGTTGTATCTAACAAAATTAAACAAGTACACCAGGCATTTCAAAGGGGAGCCGTGTTAGTCTAGTTCAGGAAAACAAAAAAGGAGTCTTGTAGCACTTTAAAGACTAACACATTTATTTAGCGCATGAGCTTTCATGGCAAAGTCTCACTTCATCAGATGACAGCGTGGAGAAAACTCACATTGAAAAAAAACCTTACAGAATGGGATGGAAAGGTAACTCCTGTGATTACATTTCACTGCAACAGGTCAGATTACGTCAGCAAATCAAACAAGTTGTTTAATTCAAACACAGCATATCAGAAAGTGGGACTTTGCCCATGAAAGCTCATGCGATAAATAACTTCGTTAGTCTTTAAAGAGCCACAAGACTCATCTTTTTTATCAGGCAGTTTGAAATCTGTGTAGTGATGTTAGCTTTCATTCTTTATTTCCTAAGTATACAAGATTGTTTTGAGGCATCCTTTGGGGTTGAGAGACTGTTTTCTCTTTGTTTTAATTTTTCCTGCCAAGCTCCTCCAAAAAAAGAGCTTAATAATGAAGAGTGCTCTGTATGCTGTTCTCTATGGCTCCATGGGCCTGGGCCTGGTAAATCCCTAGCAGAAGTGGTAGCCCATGTAAAACATGGAGGAATCCAGTTCTCTCCTTGCCTGGCTTCTGAAAGCACAATTCTACAAGAACCCCCTTAATCCTACAGACTGAGGGCACGTTTCCTGTCTCTGGGCTGCAGGGTAAACCTAGAAAATTAGATGCAATCACAGGGATTGTTCTGGGCTCTAGATCAGCATCTTCCTATTTGCCAGAGGTCAGAATTCAGGAGACAAGAGGTCATGATCAAGGGTCAGAAGCTTTTCAAGATAATACGGTATTTTGTATTTGCGTGATAGTGCAACCTGCAGTCCCAGCGATCTCCTGGAAGATTCGGGAGAGACTCTTATCTGGTGGACAGTGTTTAGACAGGCTTCCAGTTGATGCTGTGTGGTCCCTTTAGAGACAGGCAACTCCAATAAATATTGCAGGAGGAGAATGCCTTTATCTCTATTCCAGAGGTAGCAGGGAATCAGCTTCTTGACAGAGGCTCTCCTCTTGGCTTGGAGTCCCATGTGCTTCCCTGCTACCAAGAGATCTCAGCAAAAGTGAATTGCACAGAGTGTGAGAGAGAGTCGTCATTCTGACGGGAACAGATCTCCTCACTTTGTATTGGTAGCTGACCAGTTGGTTTCTTTTTCTCACTAGTCAATTATCTGAAGTCCCTGGGGTCAGCCACTAGGATTGTAATATATTGGTGAAATCCAACTGACAAGGAGATTCAGCAAATCTTTCTGGAGAGTTGTAAAAAGAACTCAGGAAAGAGGCCTGTGCCTTAAAAGTGATCTGCAAAGGTTCGTTAAGGGGCCTCTAGATTGATTGAGGATTATTTGTTACTGAAATCTGCTAAACTGATACCTCTGTGCCAGGCGAATGTATGGTACATTACTCATTCATTTTAGCAGTGGTGTAAATGCTCAGTTGGGTTAAGCATCTATGCGATCTTTAACCACTTCTTCCACGCCCCACCTCCTGGGTTCTGTTAGTGCAAGTTAACCTTGCACAAATGGAGATCTGTGCTGATAACTCCAAGGAGAGGTCGCATGGCAGCCCCTGGTTCAGTACACATCCCCGCCTCCCGTTACCTTTTCTTGGGGTCCTGCTGCTAAACTCAGATTAAGTGGGAAGGAGCTATATGGTGGAGCCGAGGAAGTGTCTCCTCGTTATGTAACTTCACTCCCACGGGGAGCCTATGCATTATTTCGAGGCACCACTTTCTAGAAGCCATTGGCTTGGCCGTGGGGGGAAATGAGCACCCCAGGTATTTGGATTTGTACTAACAATCTGTTCAAACTACAGTTATTGCTCAATAACCTTTTTGCCATTTAACCATCTGTTCTGTTGAGTTGGGGGCTTTGTTTTTGGGCTTTTAAAAAAAATTTTTTTTTTAATTATTTTACATTTGTCTCTGGTCAATTAAAACTAGTCACTGTCATTTTCTAGCTTCATGTGCAGCCCAAATTAGATTTTCTTTTTAAAATTGATCTTCTAAAACTTGTTTGTACAACATAACTGTTTCTGGATTGGCCTTCCTGGTCTGTTGTTGAGTCACAAACCAAGAATGCTAGCCATGAGGCGATGTGTGCTCAGGCTTTTTGAAAGCGGACTGAGTAACCATAGCTGCTGGACTTTTCTGGTTTGAAGTCCAGCCCAGAATAGCTGTTGGTGTTTTGGCAATGGAGTGTCTGCCGGTGGTGAGAGCCCAGGAGATCTAGAGTTCAGGGTTTCCGGATTGTGTTCCACCAAGTCATTGCAACACTGTGGGCAAACTCATTTCTCCTCCCCTAGTTCCCCGTCTGGAAGACAGGGCTAAACAGTAAAATAAGGGTTTGTAATATGCCTTAGCTCGTTTGACTAGGACTGTACAAGTAGTAAAGTAGCGTTCGCTTTTCCCTCTGTCTTTCAGATTCCAGAGACTTGTTGAAGGAATTTCCACAGCCTAAAAACTTGCTCAACAGTGTGATTGGAAGAGCTCTGGGGATCTCCCATGCAAGAGACAAACTGGTGTATATCCACACTAATGGGCCAAGAAAAAAGGTAATTCTGTATTAACCTCTGATTGTGGTGGAGGGCTTGCATGTGTAGGTGGCAAAGGGCCAGAAATACTCAGAGCTGTAAGTGATTTTTAATGTAGATGTCTGGAGCACTGTTGTGATCCTAAATGGTTTGTTCACGGTAGCATGTGTTTCAGATATGCTCCCTCTTCACCTCAGCACATTTGAGATGCATATAAAATCCCGTCTCGATCTCTCGCCCTCTCCGTTTGTGGCAGGGTGGTTATTTGACGTAACTAGTTCTCTGTAGTTGGTGTCTTTCTCCCAGAAGGCAGAATGTACCTCGGGCAGTGTGCTAGGAGTCAGACCTGGGTTCTAATCCTAATTATGCCACTGACTTACAGTGTGTTCTTGAGCAAGTTGCTTCTCTTCTCCAGCTGCCACATCTGTAAAATGGGACTGAAGAAAAGCGCTCTGCTGAAAAGTACTAGCTGGAAATAAGAGCTGCTCTGATTTACTAAAGACCAGCTTCTCTTGCCTGGCATTCGGAGGGGCCACCCAAGAACTAGGACTTGGATTCTGTGCTGTGTCTCACCACACTGCTCTTCTTTCCTTTTCAGAAAGTCACTCTGCACATAAAGTGGCCGAAGAATGTGGAGGTGGAAGGCTACGGGACCAAGAAGATCGATGCCGAAAGGCAGGCGGCAGCTGCTGCGTGTCAGCTCTTCAAGGTAAGCTGCTGTTTCTCTCCTCTCCCCGTGCACCAAGATGCAGGAAGAAGCCTCTGCTGGCCTAGCTTGATGGCTCTTCGACCTATTTTAAAAGCTCTTTCCTCCTCCGTGTTCTCAATTGCTTTGTCCTCTCGGCAGGAGTGGTGGCAGCCCGCTGGGCTCAGGGCAAGCTCTTGGTGAATTGGCTGGGGCTGAGCTTGCACATTCACTTACTTCCATGGTCGAGCAGTGAACTCATTGATTGACAGCTTTGAATTGCTTCTGGGTTTTCTTCTCCACTGTGCTCTTTGTTGTCATCGGCTGCCAACCAGAGCTCATCGCCCTGGGGAGAAATGGGAGCATCTGATGCTGTCCCTGTGTGTTCATCACTGAGATGCTTTCCCCTGCCTCGCTATCTGGCAATATGTTATATTGGGAACTGTTTGGAAGGGAGCATGGTCTAGTGGTTAGAGCACAGTCCTGGGAGGCAGGGCTCTGGGTGCTATTCCCAGCCCTGCAATTGATTTTTGCTGTCACCTCCAGCAGCTCGCGTCACCTGTGTGTTCCTTTGTTTCCTCACCTGTAAACCGGGGACAGTACTGATCTATGTACTGTTAAGCAGCCTAAATACAGGGGTCACTGCATCTCCCCCTCGAATTTAAATCTATTGACATCCAACAAATTTAAAGAACAACATGGTTGCAGTGTCTGGCACGCAATGGTTAGGAAACACCAGAATTAAGGTAGCTTATGCAGCCTGGCCCCCTTACGCATATGTGTTTTGATGCAGTCTTTCATTGCACGATCACAGACTATTTTTCTCCAGGATCCTGGCCTCATTCAGTGCACAGGGTGAATGGTGCTCCCTGAATGAGTCGCGATGGAATATTTTGTTTTATCTTATTGTTCAGTGTGTGGCTTCTGGAACTACTTCTTTGTGCACTCTGAAAAGCATGGATATGCTGGAGCTTCTCAATGAAGTGGTTGCAAGAGGGTTTTTTTTATCATAGAAGAGAGAATGTATTTTACCCAGCTGGGTTCTCAGAAACAGCTGGACCATTTTTGCTGAAATTGTTCAAAACCGTTCAGCCCATTACCTGCACTCCGCATAGAAATTTCAGCCTGAATGGTTAAAGATTGGCAAAGCTCTAAGCAACTGCTAAGGGTTTTTTAAACAGGACGTGTGGAGCAACTTTAAATAAAGGTGGAGATTCCAGTGCTGTCTATAATAAATAGTTTTCCATCCAAGTAAAGAGATGGTACCATCTGCTTAGGGCAAAGGACTGTCTGTGTCGTGTGTTCATTGTCCCATTGCCTTTCATAATGGGTTCCTGAATCACGGCTTGAGATCAGGAGGCTTTACCACAATACAAAACAATGCTGTCCTGTTGAATGGGGGGTTGTGTTGGGAGGCTGAATGAACGTTGCTCTCTGTGTGACGCCGTAGAAGAGGAAGCTGAGTTGTCGTGCGTTTCCTGTACCTCTACGAGGGAACATAGGCCCAGAATGCAGGTGGGGATTCTTGCGGTTACCCACAGAGCACCTGGGAGGTCTTTGTACTTCCAGGTACAGACGCATTTGGAGCTCTTGCAAACTCAGAAATACAGGCACCTCTCACCATGAGCCAGCTGGTGGGTTTGGTGGGACGTCCCTAGTATTTTTGTTCTTTGAAGTAAATAGGAAGTGTTTACAGTGTGTCTCAACATTGTCTGCTCTGAGGGAGAAAAGAGGAGTCTAAAAAAGGGTTGAAGTGGTCTGTGTTGTGACTGGGCAAACTATCCCGCTGTGTAGCAAAGAGAGGCTATATGGCTAGAGAGCACCGTGGCTCAACCAGGAGATCTTCAATGATCTGAAAATCAAAAAAAAAATATGACAAAAAGTGGAAAGCAGGCGTCATAACGGATCACAAGCTGAATGTGAGTCAGCAGTGACTATTACAGAAAGAGCAAGCCTCACTCTGGGATTCATTAGTGGGAGTGTTGTAAGCAAGACACGAGAGTGATTCTTTACTCCACAATGATGAGGCCTCTGCTGGAGTATTGTGGCCAGTTCTGGGTGCCTCATTTCAGGAAAGATGTGGACAAATTGGAGAAAGTCCAGAGAAGAGCAACAAAAATATTTAAAGGTCTAAAAAAACAATCTATGTAGGAATATTGAAAAAAATGGGTTTGTTTAGGCTGGAGAAGAAAAAACTGAGGGAGCGGAGAAACAGTGTTTTTCAAGTACATAAATAGATGTTACAAGGAGAAGGGAGAAAAATTGTTCTCATTAATGTCTGGGACAGGACAAGAGGCCGTGAGAGGGAAGTTTAGGTTGGACATTGTGAAAAGTTTCCTGTCGGGCTGGTTAAGAACTGGAATAAATTACCTAGGGAGGTCGTGGAATCTCAGCCATTGGAAATGTTTATGGCTAGGTTGGACAGACACATCAGGGGTAGTCTAGATCAGTGTTTTCCAACCTGCGGCCAGCCTGGTCAGTACGTAGCTGCAGCCTGTGTGACGTCCTCAGGACTGTACAGATGGCATATAAATTGTGCAGATATGGCCTACAGAACACAAAGAGCTGCCTATGCAGCCCACCGTGGTAAATAGGTTGAGAGCCACTGGTCTAGTTAATGCTCGGTCCTGCGATGAGTGCAGGGGGCTGGACTACAAGATCTCTCGAGGTCTCTTCCAGTCTGATGATTCTGTTTTGTGGGGCACGGATTCAGTGTTTTAAAACACCAAAGAGAGAGAGTTTGCGATATAGCAAAGCAGCACTCATTGCCCACCCTTTGTAAGCAGCTGAGTGATACCAAACCACTGGATGTGATGGAAAGAGAAGTTGCTATAAGGAGTGACTATGAATAGGGACAGGAGAGCTGTTGGGTTTTTTTTTTTTTTTAAACGTGCAAGTCCCTTTTCAGCCTCCTTTCGCTCTCCTGGACACGAGGGACTCATCTCTGTATGTTCCCTTTGGACCAAGTGTGATCTCAGTCCTGCTAACTTCCTACAGCTGTCTAACAGTTTGAATGACTTTTGTTCAGGGTTGGGGTTTGTTAGGACCCAGGAACGAGCTGTTTGATGCTGCCAAGTACCGAATCCTTGCTGACCAACTTGGCTGCCCTGATGACAAGTGGTGCCCTGAAGGCAGGTGGCGTTCCAAGTCCGGACCGTCTCTGGCTGACTTGTCGACCTGCTGGAGACGAATGGAACCAGATGACTCCATCCAGCCCATGGAGCAAGGCAGGATGCCTAAAACGATGAGAAGAGAGGAGCTGGAGGAAGGGGAGCTGGAGGAAGGGGAGCTGGAGGAAGGGGAGCTGGAAGACGACGCGATTGACATGACCAATTACTTATCTATGACACAGAATGACGCTCGGACCCCAGCTAGAGACATGAGGTAAAACCATGTTCTGACAAGTTCACAAAAGCAAGGGAGTGTGAGGAAATAGTCCAGGCACAGGCTGATGTGTCTCCGTAGATCTTTCACTGCCCCAACAGGGAGTGCACACAGCACATCAGCAGAGTCTGAGCATAAAGGCGGTGTGCCAGGCTAGGTCAGCGTTAGAGGTTTTTACTGCCCCAGCTTGCTCGCTTCCAGCCTCGTAGATCTGGTGTGGAGCACAGTGCTCTTTGCCCTGCAGAGTTGACCATCTCCAAAAGCCGCACTTACATTTGGCAATCTTTTTAAACCTACTTTGGGGAGCCCACCCTTTCCCCAGAGTACCTAGCTCTACTTCGTGCTTTTTCATTGTAAGCTTTTCTGATTCCCAGCGTCCTTGAAGAGAAAGACGAGTCAGGACCTGTATTTCAGGTTTTTTTAAATGGAAACAGTTTGGGGTGGAGGGGGAAATATTCTGAAATTAACTTGGCCTCCCCCAAGAGTAGTTAAAGCCATAGCTCTGGTCCCGTTTGCATTGCAAGCGTAAGTATTCTTTAGTCACAGTTCCTTTCCCTGGAAGCTGGCATTTTGACTTGGCAGTTCTGCTAGCTAAAGTGATTGTCTTCGTTCTGTAACGCAGTGTAAGAGGTGCCCATTGCCCAGTTGGCTGCAAACCTTCCATCACCAATTCACTCTAATCTCCTCTAGTCACACTATATTCTTTAATTATTCAATTCGAGATGGTAGCGAGGGAGCTGGAGGTAGAAGGGAGATTGGTTTTTACCTACCTGAACTGTCACTTTTTGTCTAGTAGCGGAGGGGGCTCCGTTGAAATGACAGATGACAACTGCGCTATCCGGGCTCTGGCCCAGTTCCCTCTGCCCAAAAATCTTCTGGCCCAGGTGATTCAGATTGCAACCTCTTCCTCCACAGTCAAGGTGAGTTGCTCTTGGAATGGCTTTTCACATTTTCTCCTGTTGGGAAGCTGCCTCTCAGCAGCTGGGAAGGACGGGCTGCAGGAACTGAAAGGGTGTACATTGCAAAGAAGGAGAGGAATTATTTGGGGGTTCTCCTGGGCTAGCTAGAAAGTGACGGCCGGAATCTGAGCTAAGGGAAATTATGGAGAACAGGAAAATCTTATGGACAGTCAGAATTGGGGAAGAGTCCCTCGGGAGAAGCAATGAGAGTGTTGTTGCTCAGAAGAGAAGCTGGTATCTGTGGGGTTTGTATTTTTGTTGGGGTGATTCATACTGCAGTGCCTCTTGATTTGTGCAGCGAGCCAGAGCCAGAGCCTTCATTCTGAGAATTTTGTAATGTGCCATGATGGTGAAGCCTGCCTAGAACTCTGCTCCTTCCTTTGTCTTTGCTCTCCTCCTTCTTCTACATGCTTTAGCCACCTTCCCCTCGTTCCTTTCCTTCTAGCTCCCTCCTGCCATGAAGTGCCCTACACAGTAACCTGTTTATTACGTCTTGTCTTTGTACCCTCTGAGCTTTCAACATGTGAACTCCTAAGGGAAAGGGTTTAGCACAGGTTCCAGAGGGGTCGCCGTGCTGGCCTGTGTAGAGCAAAAACAACGAGAGTCCTGTGGCAGCTTAAAGACTAATAAGTTTCCTCGGGCATAAGCTATCATGGGCTGCAACCCACTTTGTCAGATGCATGAAGTGGAAACTTCAGTTGAGAGGTGTATATATACACATGCCAGGAAGTGTTTGTGTGTATACACACGCACGCACGTGCCAGGATGAAGGAGGGCAAGTGCTAGCAAAATCAATTCAGTTAGGGTAGATGAGGCCAATTCATGAGGCCAATTGATTAGAAGGTGAGAATGTGTGAACAGGGACAATCCCAGGGTTTAGCACAGGTCATCCCTGACTACATGGATTCTGCTTTATAAATTACTGACTTAGTGGAGGGGGAAGCAGTACATGTGAAATAACTTGATTTCAGAAAGGTTTTGACACAATCTCCACTGCATTCTCCTAAGCAAACTAGAGAAATGCGGTTTAGATGAAATTACTGTGAGGTGGATGGATAACTGATTGATTGAAAGGCTTCACTCAGTGGTTTGCTATCAGACGTAGAGGACACATCTGGTGGAGTTCCGTCTTGGTTCTGGGACCATTCAATGGTTTAATTAATGACTTGGAGAGATCATGTGCTTGTAATGTTTGCAGAGAATGCAAAGCTGGTTGGGTTTTATGCACTTTGGAGGACAGGATTAGAATTCAAATTGGAGAATTGGTCTGAAATCAATAAAGACAAGTGCAAAGTACATAGGCAGTGAAGGCTGAGTCGGCCCCAGGATATTAGAAACGTCTCTCTCTCCCCAACAGAAGTTGGTTCAATAAAATATATTGCCTCACCCACCTTGTCTGGCTAAGAGCAGAGTATATCATTAGGAAAATCAAGTGCACAACTACAAAATGGGGAGTAACTGGCTTGGTGAGAGGACTGCTGAAACCTGGGTTGTAGTGGGTCACAAACTGAGTATGAGCCAACAATGGGATGCGGTAGTGGTACCGGCTAATGTACTTCTAGAGTGCATTAAAGCAGTAGTTTTCCAACTTTTTTTCTCAGGACCCGGTTGAAAAAAATCATTTATGCCCGCAACCCAACAACATCATCTTTGAACAATGCATTCTAGTCTTTTGGCGGTGGTGGCAGGGGGTCCCAATCCATGGTTTGGAAAGCCCTGTTAAAAGAGTAGCCTATGTAAAACACAGAAATAATTTGTTCGTTCTACTCTGTACTGATGAGGCCTCAGCTGAAGTACTGTGTCCAGTTCTGGGAGCCACATTCAGGAAAGTTGTGGGAAAATGGGAGAAAGTCCAGATAAAACCAGCAAAAATGATATGGTGGAGAAACCCTGACCCATGAGGAAAGGTTAAAAACTGGGTATGTTTAGTCTTGAGAAAAGATGGCTGAAGGGGGGAGCTGATAAGTTTTCAAGTATGTTAAGAACTGATGTAGAGCAGATAGTGATCAGCTGGTCTCCATACACACCGAAGGTGGGACAAGACGTCATGATGTCAATCTGCAGCAAGAAGGATTTAGGTTGGCTGTTAGGAAAGCTTTCCGACTATAAGGGTAGTTTGGCTCTGGAATAGCCTTTGAAGGAATGTTGTGGAATTCCCCTTTTCAGAGGTTTTTAAGGACAGGTCGGACAAACACCTGTCAGGGGTAGTCTAGGTTTACGTGCTCCTTGTGCTGAGGCAGGACCTGGACTAGATGATGATTTGACCTCCGCTCCAGCTCTGCTTTGCTTTGATTCTATTCCATGAGGTACTGAGTTTAAAACCCAACCTGTAAAAATGCCCTGCTGCTCAGACACTATAGATTAGTAAACGCTTTCAGGGGCTGCCACTGAGTAAACCAGCCTTTCAGTTGCCTTCCTGGTTACTGCAGAGAAACAAAATGAATTCTTTGCATTGGTCTTCACAGCTCAGAATGTGAGGGAGATTCCCAAACCTGAGCCATTCTTTTTAGGTGACAAATCTGAGGAACTGTCCCAGATTGAGGCGTCATTAGAGAACGTTTTGGAACAAATTGGTCAGTTTAACAGTGATAAGTCCCCAGGACCAAATAGTATCCACCCAAGAGTTCTGAATGAACTCAAATGTGAAATTTGAGAACTACTAACTGTATGTAACTTATCATTTTACAGCTGCTTGTGGACCAGATGACTGTAGGATAGTTAGTCACCCAATTTATTTAAAAAAAAAAAAAAAAAAAAAGATGCCAATTTTTAAAAAAGCTCCAAGGGCGATCCTGGCAGTTACAGGCCGGTAAAGCCTTACTTCAGTACCAAGTGAATTGGGTAAAAACTATCATAAAGAATAGAATTATCAGACACAGAGGTGAACGTGATTTATTGGGGAAGAGTCAACATGGTTTTGGAAAGGGAAATCATGCTTCACCAATCTACTTGAATTCTTTCAGGCGTCAACAAGCATGTGGACAAGGGTCATCCAGTGGATATAGTGAACTTAGATTTTCAGAATGCCTTTGAGAGAGTCCCTCACCAAAGGTCTTAAGCAAAGTAAGCTGTCATGCAATTAGACAAAAGGTCCTCTTCTGGATCAGTAGCTGGCTAAAAGACAGGAAACAGAGTAGGAATAAATGGTGGTGTCCTCCAAGGGTCTGTACTGGGATCCGTAAATGATCTGGAAAAAGGGGTAAACAATGAGGTGGCAAAATTTGCAGAAACAAAACTGTTCAAGATAATTAGTACAAAGCAGACTGAAGACTTACAAAGGTATCTCACAAAGCTGGGTGATGGGGCAAGAAAATGGCAGACGAAATTCAGTGTTGATAAATGCAAAGTAATGCACCTTGAAAAACATGGTCCCAATACAGTAGAACCTCGGTGACAAACTGGCTGGGCAATCAAACACCTCATTTGGAACAGGAGGTACGCAATTCGGCATTAGCCAAGAGAAAATAAAAAAAGCAAATACAATACAGTCATGTGTTAAACATAAACTCCTTAAAATAAAAGGGAATGTTGAAAAAAGACTTGACAGAGTAAAGAAAGTCTTTTTGTGCTTGTTTCATTCAAATTAAAATAGTTCAAAGAGTTTTTCTTCTGCATAGTAAAGAGTCAAAGCTGTATTAAGTTAATGATCAGTTGTAAACTTTTGAAAGAACAACCATAATGTCTTGTTTAGCATCGCAAACAACCTCCGTTCCCGAGGGGTTTGTAAATCTAAGGTTCTGCTGTGTACGTATAAAATGATTGGGGTCTAAGTTAGCTGTTAAAACTCAAGAAAGAGATTTTAGAGTCATTGTGGATAGTTTTCTGAAAACATCCACTCAATGTGCAGTGGCAGTCAAAAAGGCCAACAGAACGTTAGAAATAATTAGGAAGGGGATAGATAATATGACAAAATATCATATTGCCTCTTTATAAATCCATTGTACGCCTACATCTTGAATACTAAAATGATATATTGAAATTTGAAAAGGTACAGAAAAGAACAATTAAAATGATTGGGGTGTGGAATAACTTCCATAGGAGGAGAGAGTAATAAGACTGGGACTGCTCAGCTTGGAAAAGAGAGCACTAAGGGGGGATATGATAGAGGTCTATAAAAACATGACCGGTCTGGAGAAAGTAACTGAGGAAGTGTTTCTTACTCCTTCTCATAACACAAATTATGGGTCACCCAATGAAATGAATAGGCAGCAGGTTTAAAACAAACAAAAGCAAGTATTTCTTCATACAACACACAGCCAACCTGTAAAACTCCTTACCAGGGGATGTTGTGAAGGCCACGACTGTAACGGTTCAAAGAATATCCAGAGGGAAGCCGTGTTAGTCTGTGTATAGCAAAAACGAGAGTCCTGTGGCACCTTAAAGACTCATAAATTTCTTAGGGCATAAACTTTCGTGGGCTCCAACCCACTTCGTCAGATGCATCATTTGTTAGTCTTTAAGGTGCCACAGGACTCTCGTTTTAGGGTTCAGAGAAGAACGAGGTGAGTTCATGGGGGACAGGTCCATCAGGGGCTATTAGCCAGGCTAGGCAGGGTCTGGCTGTCAGGATGGTCACTTGATAATTACCTCTTCTGCTCATTCCCTTTGAAGCATTGGGCAGGCCATTGTTGGAAGACAGCTACTGGGCTAGGTGGACCATTGGTCTGGCCAGTATGGGTGTTCTCGTGCTCTTCTCTGAAAAGCTGTCTCTGTCTCAGGAATTCATGCAGTTCCGTACGGTGGGCACCAAGACGAAGATCTGCAAGCTGACTCTGCGCTGGCCCTGCCCCATGACTTTTGCTGCCAAGGGCCGCCGCAAGGTGGAGGCTGAGAACAAAGCAGCTGCGCTGGCCTGCCAGAAACTGAAGGTGAGGAGTGTGCATCTGGGAGCAAATCTTAGACTCTGAGGTCAGAAGGGACCAGTACGATCATCTAGTCTGACCTGCACAATGCAGGCCACAAATCCTGACACGGCTCCCAGCACAGCATCTGCTCCATGTGTCACGGTGCGGTCCGTTGGCCGAGGATGCTGTCCATGCCAGAACTGGACTGTTCGGGCGCCACGTTGAGTCTCCAAGACCTACGGTTGTGACTCAGTCTAGGTTCCCTGTTTGACTCCCTGAGCAGGCCTGGCTCAGATAATTGCCCTGGCGTAGGGTTCTGTGCAGGGACGTAACAGTGGAGTTAATGTTCCCCTACGGCTGCAGTGTGACATGATGTGAAAGGATCACTCTGTGGGGAGCGATACTGTCTTTTCTGCCTCCAGCTTCCTCCTGACAGGGTCAGCTACCTTCCTGCTCCTTCAGGTGTGTCAGTCCTCTTAGCTCTCTGTCGTGGGAAACTGACTCCAGCATCAAGAGGGGAGGGCAGGCAGAAGGGCCACGTCTGGGTCAGCTACCTACTGAGGTTTGGGGGAGTTCCCCCCATGAGCAGTGTCGGTCTTCAATTTGTGTGCATGACTATAGAGCCGATGTAGACGGGCAGGTTCCCCTTGTGAAGGCAGGATCCAGACTGGGACCTCCTGCATCTGGAGATTTGCCCTCCCTTACTGCATCACCTGCCTGCAGGGGGGCTGGGCATAGAGGAGCGAAGATCCGAGAAAAGCAAGGCCCGTGCAGCCAGCTAGCTGGGAAAATGCTGACCGTAGTCCGGCCTGTGCTGTGCTCCCTCCCCACCCCTTGGACACCGTTTCATGAGCCCCCTGGCCGCTCACTGCCTCTTTGTCTCCCTCCTTCTCAGAGTCTGGGCTTAGTGGACAAGAACAACAATCCCCTGAGCCACGCCATGTACAACGTGACGTCCCTCAGGGAGCTGGGCGAGAATCAGAAGAGACCATGCCACATCAAAGTCCCTGAGGCCACGCTGCGCAAGATTGAGAACTATCTGAACCACGTAAGATTTGTTCACGTGTTGTTGGGCCCCCCCAGGGCGAAGGGGCAGCAGGGTTCCCTGCCTCTGAACCAGCCAAGCCACGTATAGCGTATGGCCCCAGGGAGCTGACATCGTCGCTGGGCGGGCGGCTTCGGCCAGCTGCAAAGCAGGGATCTCGGAGGTGGGAGTGGCTGACTGATCTGTCTGCCTTATGCACAGGCTGACTGGAGGAACTGCGTAGCAGGGCCTGCAAACTGCAGCTCGTGTACCGAAAGTGGCCTGCGTGCTGACACGGAGCGGCATGTGGGGCCATCCCGTACTGCTGGAAGGCTTTGCAGACTGGGCACGGCCCTTTCTTATGGCTGCTGGCCCCTGCTGTGTCGTGACGTTTTGCCGCATGTGTGTAGCGTAGGCGAGCAGGTGGGATCTTTGTCAGGGCCCTGACCGAGTTCTGTGTTGGGTGCAGCTTTTGCCACGGTGCTACGGCAGCTGGTGCTTTTGGACGCGACGCTTTGCTCAGAAGTCTCGATTCCTGGCCCAGAGCCAGGCTGGAGTGTGTGAAGAGGTGGCTGGGTGGGTGCCCGCTATCCAGTACATGCTGGCACTTGGCAATCAGTACGCGTTAGTGCCATCGTTTAGGTCCGCCTGAGTCCCGAGGTCTCTGAAAGGCCGTGGCCCTTTAAACCGAATAGGCATGTTGGCACAAGGGCTCTGGATAAATCCTGACCTGTAGAACTGCACTCAGCTCCCTAGGCCCCCCTGCCCTGCCCTGCCCTGCCCTGCCCTGCCCTGCCCTGCCCTGCCCTGCCCTGCCGTAGGATCGGAGACTCATTTCTTACCACCAGCTGTCGTGTTGCTGTTTCCGTCTGAACCTGGCTGCGTTCCAATGCCTCTAGGGGATTACAGTTAGCCAGCCGGCCTTCCTGAGAGGAAGGATTATTTCTCAGCACCTATAGAGGCTCCTCAGCATACTGCCCACGTAAGGCCTGGCCCCTGTCCTGCTGCCCTAAGGTGGGCTCCCGGATGGTGCGATTTCTCCGTTCTGGCACGGGCACGGGGGCGGGGGGGAGTCAGTTACCAGGGCTCTGAAATCCTTGTTGAAAGGACTGTGTCCCAGAAGAGGCTTGAAATAAGGCAAGCTTAGAGGGCAGGGGTGAGGTTGAGTTCTGAGCCGAGCCTTTACAGAATGAGAATCCGGGGGCTGAATTTCCCAAAGGACATGGACTCCAGGCTGTGCAGTCATGTCCAAAGCTCTGACCCCACAACGTATCCTCCTGAACATCTGTCTTCTAATCAGCTGCTTAATAGTAACTCTGCCAATTCTCCCCTCCCTCAGTACCCGGTGGACCCGAGGGAATCCAGGCCTCGGATTGCCGACGACATGATGAACCTGAGTAAGGAATCTGGGGCGATCAGTGACGCCATCACAGGGAGGACATACGTGCCCATGTCAGAGGGGGAGGAAGTGCGCCTTAACCAGATGCTCATGCTCAATTGGAAGAGGAGGGGTTCGTCATGGCAGGAGAGCCCCCAGCTGCCCGTGGATCCCCACAAGGACACCATCTTGTCAGCCATTGAGCAGAACCCGGTGGTGGTAATAGCTGGAGACACTGGTTGTGGGAAAACCACCCGGATCCCTCAGCTGCTGCTGGAGCATTACATCCTGGAGGGGCGCGGAGCCCGCTGCAACGTGGTGATCACCCAGCCCAGGAGGATCAGTGCTATCTCGGTCGCCCAGCGGGTCGCCCAGGAGCTGGGTCCCAACATGAGGCGGAACGTGGGCTACCAGGTGCGGCTGGAGAACAAGCCGCCCGCCAGAGGGGGAGCCCTGCTCTTCTGCACTGTGGGCATCCTGCTGCGGAAACTGCAGGGGAACCCCAGCCTGGAGGGGGTCAGCCACGTGATTGTGGACGAGGTCCACGAACGGGACGTCAACACCGATTTCTTGCTGATCCTGCTGAAGGGCATCCAGAAGCTCAACCCCGACCTGCGCCTGGTCATGATGAGCGCCACGGGGGACAACCAGCGCTTCTCGCAGTACTTTGGGGACTGCCCTGTCATCAAGGTGCCGGGCTTCATGTACCCCGTGAAGGAATATTACCTGGAGGAGATCCTGGCTAAGCTGGGCCGTCACAGGTACCGGCACCACGAGCTGAAGGTGAGCACGCCGCATGGGACTCTGACCGCTCCCCATCTGTGGCGCTGACCTGGGGCAGCTGATGGGGAAAGGAGAGGTTTGGGCTGGCAAAGGCGTAATTCCAGCCCAGACCTTCTGAGATTCCCGGTGGGTTCGGTCGGATCCCATTTATAATCTCTGAATCCGATCTCAGACCTGGCCCTGGCTCCTTTTTAATGAAATGTGAGCTCCGTCCGGGGTTACCAGCCCCTTCCAGTTAGTTAACACAAGTGTAGGTGTAAGTCCGGATGTGCCGGGGAAGTTGGATGCAGGGTACACCTGGGGAGGGTTTACTCCACCCTCTAGTAGGACACAACATGTGTCTATGGCATGTCCAGACCTACATCCGCTAGCGAAGAATTCGAGTTAGGCCGGTGTAGGCGGCCTGTGTCCCAACTCTCCTTTCCCTAGTTCTGTCCCTGGCCAGTCTGCATGAACGCTGTCCCCCCTGGAACGCTTCCTTAGCTACAGATTCCTCCTAACATTTGTTGGCTGTCCCCCACCACAGCAGTCACATCACTGGTTCTGCCATCCTCCTACAAGGCCTTCCCCGCTCCAGTGGCCTGCCCCACTCCTGGAGTGTGCATGCTCTTTCTCACCTGCGAAGAGACACGAACAAATGCTGTCTCCTGCTGCCTGGTTGAGTTGCTGATGTCCCTCTCTCGTGCGGCCCCATCCTGCCCCCCCCACCAAAAGCCATGATGTAATTGGCCTGATGGCTACAGTACAGTACACAGTGGTGATGTTTGCAAAGCCTCCCCTGTCTCCTGGCGATACGCTCCCTGGACAGCAGAGGTCGTGACCAGAACGAGCGTGAGTCTGAACTGAAGTGCCTGGAGATCTCGGCTGACAGCCGTGTGCTCAGACGCTCTCGTCTCTGGTAAAGGCGTTTGCTGTTGCGGGGGTGTAGCTCTGGGTTACTGCTGCTGCTTCGGTATTGACGTATCCTCCTGTGTTTCTCAGCAATCGGATGATGAATGTGTCCTCGACCTGGAGCTCATCACTGACCTGGTGCTCCAGATTGATGCCCATGGGGAGCCAGGTAGGAGCTGCTTTGCTCTCTCCCTGCCTGAGGGCGTCGGAAGGTGGGGAAAGAACAAGTGGAGCCTGGACCCTTTGCTGAGGTGGATCAGATCCATAAAATAGGCGTGAGGTCCGGGCATCCTGTCTTCCCCTTCAGTCCTGGGGGCGCTGATGGTGCTTGGCCAGACCCAGGCCTTGATCCTCATAGCCAGTGTCGTGCTGGCTGAGAGCGTTGTCGTCTGGGTCCTCCCAGCTGTGACATTGAGGGCACCTGTGCGAATGTGCCTTTCTCCCCTCAGGCAGCCCTATTGGGGTTAGTGTGGTGCTGTGCCCAGGGCTGTGGGGAGCTACAGGGATACACCTCATGTCTGGGATCCACTGAGGAGCTTGTCAGAAAGGCTGCAGTCCCTGGTGATTTCAGTCTGCATAGAGGAGTGAGCCAGACAAGTGGATTAGTCTAAAGTGTTTCCATACGATAGAAATGTGGTGCCGTTCCAGGCCGCGTCCGTAGCTGTATATCAGCTGGCACGTCTGTTTCTTGAGCATAACGTGACCTAATATCTGAGTGCTCTGGGCAGCTTCGCATCATGTAGTGTCTCCATAGGCCTGGAGAGGGCAGCAGTGTCTGGATGCCAGCTGGGGTGGCGTCTACTGTGTCACTTCCTTGGCCTTTCTCAAGCTGGATTATCCCACAGGGCTTCAGAGATGTGGCCATGCAGTACCCCTGAAACGCAGCACCTCCCCCCGCCCCCCAGGACAGAGTGTAACAGCTCCACTTGTACCACTACCCAGGGATCTTCCTTCCCACCGAGCAGAGAGATTCTGCGCTTGTTTTTTAAGGTTGAGCTCCCCCCAGTAAAGGGCACAGAAGGTTTCATCTCCCCTGGAAGGATGAAGGCTGACTCTGGAACCGTACTGTTAGGAAGGCTGGCTGTTTCAAAGCCAGAAAGCTCCATTTCCTCACGGCACGGAGCTGGGATCCCAGGACACCTGGTGCTGATGTCTGTCCAAGGGCAGAACAAACGCTGTGTCTAAGCACGCTGACAGGGTGGGCCATGTATTTAAATCACCCAATATGCTCTCCCTCGACTTGATTTGGCGGGTCCCCACGCCGGATTTGCGTGGCTCACATGGTGCTGTTTGTCTGGGATCTTGATTTGCAGGTTTCAGTGGTGATCCGTCCTCATAGGTCGGTCCCACAGACGTGGTAACCCGTTAGTCTGCTGTTCGAGTCTCTGGGTTAAATGGAGAAATATTGGGGTTTCCCAGGACTCCCCGGAGCGCGGGGAACCTGGCATAGAGGAATGAGTTGTGGTGTCTTGTCTTCAGTTTGGAAAAGAACCCCATGCATCTCTCTGTTGATCCCCCGCAGGCGGGATCCTCTGCTTCCTTCCTGGCTGGCAGGAGATCAAAGGAGTGCAGCAGCGCCTGCTGGAAACGCTGGGCTCCCAGAACAGCCGGTACCTCGTCTTACCAGGTGAGGGGGCAGGGCCCGGCCTCTGCTCTCCAGGGCCTGGGGGGCTGGCTGGAAGACTGGCCACGAGGCACCTCCAGCTGTTCTCTGACGTGGAATGAGTTTGGACGTGGCCGACCCTCTGGGGATCCTGTCACCTAACGGCATGTGGGGATGACGTGCCCGGTGCTCATCGCGGAGGCCACAGTGGTCTGGCGTTGCTGAGTGGCCCGTGGGGCGGTGAGGGGGGTACTGTGCTCACGGCAGATCTGTGCCGAGCCCCGTAACGGCGTAGCAAGGGAATCTTCACAGCTGAACTTCAGGGTCCGGAGCCAGCACAGAGCCCTGCCCGGCCCGAGGAGCTGGGTGCACTGTGCACTTAATCCTCACCCCAAGAAGATACTTGAAATCATTTTTGCACCATGGCACTTTGTGGTGCCTGCCCACAGCATGTCCCGGCTGCTCTCTTCTGAAAGGCATTGGCTTGTTTCGGAGCCGTTTGCTCCCCTTCCCTGCTGTTCTTTGGGGCACACGGCCCCACCTGCTGCCGGGCATTCCCCCGGTCACCGAGCCATAGTGTGGGACAGGGTCGACTGCAGCCCCTGCTGGTCAGCTGGCGCCCCGGCCCCTAGGTGGGGCTAGAAGACAGAGCAGGCGGGATATGTGGGACCCTCTTTGAAAAGAGGAGATGCAGATTGGAGTGTCTCCCCCTGGGGGCGGGAGTAGGTACTGCATCTGCAGCCCAGGGTGCTCTGTTTAATCCAGAGCTTTCAGCCTTGTATCTGTGGCCCTGACACGTGTTTGAATGGAGCCTGTGAGAAATCGTAGACACAGTCCGTGGGGTGAAAACCACTGTCGTGGACCCCTTCGAAATATTCTGCGGCCCTCAGGTTGAAAACCACTGGTCTAGGGTACCTCTGCCCAGCAGCTAGTGCTCGGGTCTCCAGGTCACAGCTGGAAATGAGCCCTTCCTAGCGGCAGCATGTGGCGTATTTTCCCATCTGCCGCTCCCTTTCTCTGTGCTCGACGCAGGTGGGAGCTGGGAGTGCTGGAGCCGGCAGCGATGGGTCTGATGAAGCTTGGGAGCACCATTGGTGGCCGGGCTCAGAAATGCCGGCATTAGACTCCCCTAACGTGGCATGTGGCAGTAGCGGCTGGCGCCAGCCTCTTGTGGGGGCTGAGAAGGTGCCCACGTGCCGGGAGCCGTCTCGGCATGAGAAGTACAGCGGGAGCTCGGGTGGACCTAGCGGAGGTGCTGGGCTGACTCTGCTTTCTCCTGCCAGTGCACTCCAACATCCCCATGATGGACCAGCAGAACATCTTCCAGCGGCCCCCGCCGGGCGTCAGGAAGATTGTCCTGGCCACCAACATCGCGGAGACCTCCATCACCATCAATGACATCGTGCATGTGCTGGACAGCGGCATGCACAAGGAGGAGCGCTACGACCTCAGGACCAAGGTGATGCTCCGCCTCGCCCCGTGTGTGCCCTGTGCATTCACGGAACAAGCAGCACGTGAGATGCCCCGCCCTGTCCCCAACTGCTTGGTGAATTGCTGGCTCGCTTTGCATGGATCTCCGCTCTGCGGCGGTCAGTGTCCCCCTGTCCGTCTCGGAGATGGGTCAGAAACAAAAAGTCCATGTTTTGCTTCTCACCCACCGAGGAGCATTAGCTACTCCGTCCTGGTGCGCAGCCCTGTCCTTCCCTGGTATCCTCCGAGAAACTCCCCTCCGAAAAGACCCCGGTGTCTCTGCCCCAGCCTCAGCACTCTCCGTAGATCTCCCTGTCTGACAGCCACCCGAACGCTCCCACCAGCCGCCCCTCAAAGCCACAGACAGCTGGTGCGGCCCCACCAGCCAGAGAGCACTGGGGGCCTGTCCTCATGCTGTGCCCGCAGCTCCTGATGGCCCAGAGGTCGGGACGCTGATCAGGATCTATAGCGGGTCCTTCGTCAGCGTAGCACAAAGCCCCGTGCCCAGGCCTGGGCCCCACTCCCTGGAGCCGGCAGCTTCCAGTGAGGCAGTGCGCTGGGTCAGCTGTAGCTGGGTCTCCCTAGCAAATCCGCGGTGGCTCCGGTGATGACAATTAAAATATGCCGCTGACGGCTGAGTCCCCCCAGCAGTGGTGGCTGCCCTGGAGCAGCACCGAGTTCCACAGCGTGCCTGTAAACGTAAGAGGAAGGGGGGAGTGCAGACAAGTCCAGCAAGGGGGGCCCAGCGTAGCAGTTCCCTGCGCTAACGGTAAGCAAGGCGCCCTAACAGCCAGAGTCCTGGGGCCTCTTAAAGACTAACGGATTTCTTTGGGCATAACTTCCGTGGGCTCCAATGCACTTCGGCTGATGCATCCGAGGCCCAAAGAAATGTTGGTCTGTAAGGTGCCCCGGGCCCCGGCTGTTTGTGCTGTATGCAGACTAACAGGCTTCCCCTCTGGCTTGAGAAGCCGTGGAAGAAGGTAGGCCGGGGCTAACTGGTGCTCAGCTGAGGAGGCTGGATAACCTCGCTGGTTGCTGGCACTGTGGCAGGGCGGGACAACGGGAACATGGGTTCATTCGAGATCCGTTTTAAGTCGGCGTGTTGCCGCCTGTTCCCTTCAGCCCACCCCTGGAGTTTGCCTTGGGGGAAGGTGAAGGTCCCGGGGCTCTTTCCCCTGCCCCACCCTGTTTGTGTGGTGTGTGACACACCAGGCTTTGTATGAATGTACAAACATGGTCCTTGCCCACTCTGCAGCCAGGTAAGGATTGTTTTCGCCGTCTCTCCCCTCCTCCAGAGCTCAGTGTAGGTTTCTACACACTTAGCGTCCCTTAGGGCTTGCTACAGTGTTCCTGTGGTTTGCTGGCTAGGCCTGGGTTCGGGGATGCAGAAAGCCCTTGGGTGGGGTCCTGAGCCAGAGGGCGAGCTCAGCGAACCAGACTACATCACAGCAGGAGCACTTTCCCCTAACGCTCCTCTTCCCCCAGGTCTCGTGCCTGGAAACGGTCTGGGTGTCGAAGTCGAACGTGGTGCAGAGGCGAGGGCGTGCCGGCCGTTGCCAGTCAGGCTTTGCCTATCACCTCTTCCCTCGCAGCCGCCTGGACAAGATGCCCACTTTCCAGGTCCCTGAAATCCTGCGCACGCCCTTGGAGAACCTGGTGGTTCAGGCCAAGATCCACATGCCAGAGAAGACGGTAGGTGCAGCGCGTGGCGAGGAGACCATGGCGCTGGCTGAATGGCCCCTGCAGGTGGCGAACGGGAAATCCAGGTGCTGCGGGCGGCGCTGCTAAGTAGATAGCGGTGCTGAGCTGCTGCAGGATTTGTCTACGGAGGCTCATTAAAGATCCTGTTCCCTTTTATAAGAACAATGTTTGCCTGAGCCCGGAGTAATTTTTCTTTACCTGCCTACGCTCCCCCTAGAACTTCGCTGGCGGGAAAGGTCAGATTAGCCAGCGTTGGTGCTCTGGATACGTGGCACCGTGCAGAAACGCAGAGCAGTGAACTCGCATCCCTAGAGACAAGGAAAGGAGGAAATGACGTTCCCGTGGTTTGATGTAGAGCAGCTTGCTGGCCAGGGTGGAGTGCACGTCTCCCTCCCCTGCTGTGGGTCAGAGTCCCTCCTGCATGGGGAGTCTCACGTTCTCTCTGCCTGTGTGTTGCAGGCAGTCGAATTCCTCTCCAAGGCTGTGGATAGCCCTGACATCAAAGCTGTCGACGAAGCGGTGATCCTCCTGCAGGAGATTGGTGAGCGGACGCTGGGTGTGGAAAGGGAGGGAGCCCCAGGTGTAGACGCTCAGCTTGGGACAGGCTCCTTTTGCTCTGGACTGGGTGGGACCTCGGCAGTGCTCTGAGTTCCAGCTGGTCTGTGCTGGGCTTGGGGGCGGGTAGAAAAGACTGGCAGATCAGGAGAGAGGGAGCAGAGGGGTGTTCCAGGGGTGAGTCAGCTCACCCCGGGTTCCTTTGCAGCCCTTTCACTCTTTCCTGAAGGCTGCTGGGGGCTCAGTGACTCAGGGCCGTGCGGGTCCACAGGTTTGCGGCTGGAACTCGTGGGCAGGGGCGCGCGCACCCTGGGGGTGTCCTGTTGGCACCACCTTGCTGTGGTTAGTAGGACGCGTCTGTCTGCGATTCGTTGCCCGTCCGTGCGGCGCAGCGGCTGACGGATGTGCCCCGCGTGTGGTTCTGTTGCAGGCGTGCTGGATCACCGGGAAGCCCTCACCACGCTGGGCAAACGCCTGGCTCAAATCTCCACGGACCCTCGGCTGGCCAAGGCCATTGTCTTGGCATCCATCTACCGCTGCCTTCATCCACTCCTCATCATCGTCTCCTGCCTCACTCGGGACCCCTTCAGCAGCAGCCTGCAGAACCGAGCCGAGGTGGACAAGGTGAGGGTCGCTTGCTGGGGCAGCTCCCAGAGAAGGAGGTTTGGCTGGCGTCTAACTTGACTTCCCGGCTTTAGGTCAAGGCCGTCCTGAGCAGAGAGAGCGGGAGCGATCACCTGGCCTTCGTCAGGGCCGTGGTGGGCTGGGAGGAGGTGCTGAGACGCAGGGACAGCCGGGCCAGGGATAACTACCTGCAAGATTACTTCCTTTACGCGCCCAGCCTGCGCTTCATAAACGGTGAGTCCCACAGGCTGGGGGGTGGCTCTGCCAGTGGCTGGGGCCAGGCATCTGGGCGCACAGCCCTTCCTGACCCCCGGAG